>JAUTDX010004076.1:0-37490 GCA_030844895.1 Ambrosia x helenae
TGGTTGGCAGGTAATCGGGAAATCCGGGATATCAGGGATGAGAGAAATAAGAAGTTCAAGATTTTTTTTTTCTAAGACTTATCGTTTCGTTATTTTTGGATTTAAATAAATTAAGACATAGGGTTCTTTAACTTGACTTGATACTTTTTGGTTGTCTTGGGATTTCCATTTTCTTTGTTTAAATGGAATATCGTTTAATTTATGATATCTGTAATAGTGACATGTCAGCCCTAACCAGGTTGGGGTGTTACAATTATGGTATCAGAGCCTCAGGCTCTTTCCTGTAGAGAAAACTTAAACCACTAATAATTAATCATGTGAGGTAATGGGTAGACGTTGGGTTAGGATTCCATCCTTTCCATTTTTTTTCTTTCGCATAATATAAATGTTTTTCTTTACTCACAGTATAACATCCTTTCAGAATGGCCCCTAGACGTGGGAACAACCCTAGTGATGATGCGGAGAATTCTGGCGACGTTCCCCTCGAGACCCTCGTTGCTAACGCTGTTAATGCGGCGATTGCGGGCTTGATTCCTAACTTGATCCAACAGCTTCAGCAGGGTAATGCCAATACTAACGCCAACGCCAACGCTAACGCTAATGCCAACGCCAATGCCAATGGAGATGCTAATGCTAACCCTCCTGTTGGCATTCATGTTTGGCTGGATCGGTTCCAAAAGTTAAAGCCGAAATCCTTCAGTACTGCCGCTACTCCGGTTGAGGCTGAGAATTGGATTGCTCATATTGAGAAGTTATTTGAGGTGTTGGGTGTGGATGATGTGTTCAAAGTTAGGCTTGCTAGTTATAAACTGGAGGATGATGCACATAGATGGTGGAAGACTCTGAAAAATGCTCGAGGAGGAGACAACTATGCTGCTACACTACCTTGGGATGAGTTTCGGGCATTGTTTTATGGGCAATATTTCACAGACGCTGACCGCAATGAATATCTGAGGGAGTACTCTTCTATTATGCAGAGTAATGATGAACCTATTATGGATTTTAAGACCCGTTTCTGTCGTTTGGTTAGCTTCCTAGGCCCAGCTGCAGGTACACTACAACAACAAACCAATCGTTTCAAATGGGCTATTTGTGATCGGGATAGGAAGTTCATCCTAAACCTTCCTCTGGCTGACATTAATGAGATAGTTGATGCTGTCAAGAACCTGGATAACGATAAGAAGCATCATCAGAAGGTATTTGATGATAACCGTAAGCGGCCGAGAGAAAATAATCAGGATCACTCTTATTCTCATGCTGGTAATGATAAATCCTCGGTAACTCGAGACCGTAGGCACCGTTCTGATGGAGGTTTCAATAACCAGTCATGAAATGGGGGAAATCGAAACCAGAATCATAGGCCTTCTCAGCAAAATCAGGCACCTAAACCTCAGGATCATCAAAATCCGCCACCTAACCGCGACCCCCCTTGTGCCACTTGTGGGAAGCCACATAAGGGTCCTTGTCGCAAAGCTGAAGGTCTCTGCTTCAGATGTGGAGGTTCCGGACACCAAATTAAAGCTTGCCCCCAGCTTAATCAAAAAACAAATGTTGGGGGAAACACCAAACCTGCTGGACGAGTCTTTGCACTTACAGCTAATGATGCAGCTAATGCCCCAGGTACAAATTTTGTTTTCTTATCACCTTAATATGATTTCTTTTCCTTTAATGGATGCAAATTTTGTTCATTCATCATAGTATGAATTTTATTCCTTCCATAGGTACGGTTTCTGGTTATGTGCTTATTGGTGAACATGAAATGTATGCTCTGTTTGATACCGGTGCTACACATTCTGTGGTATCGCTTTATTTGCTAAGTATTTGAAGTCTTCGCCTACTACCTTAGAGTGCCCTTTAGTCATATCCACCCCTTTGAGAGATGCTTCTGTCATCTCTCATGTGTATAGAGATTGTCCGATCCGAATTGATTCTGTCATCCGTGCAGCAGACTTGTATCCTATTCACATGAGTGATTTTGATGTTATTCTTGGTATGGACTGGTTATCACAGCATAACGTTTCGATTGAATGTCAAACCCGTCGTGTTCTTTTTGGGAACCCTCAGTGTCCCGAATTTATCTATCAGGGGACTCAACCTCGTAAATCGTTGAAAATCATTTCTGCACTTAAGGCACAAAAGTTTTTGTCGCATGGTTGTGCTGGATTTCTTGCTTCAGTGAAAGTTACATCTTCTAAGGAACCTAGTATTTCTGATTATCCGATTGTCTGTGATTTTCCAGACGTATTTCCTAAGGAATTGCCTGGAATCCCCCCAGATCGTGAGGTGGAGTTCACTATTGATCTTGTTCCCGGTGCCGAACCGATATCTAAGGCACCATATCGCATGGCACCTCTAGAGCTCAAGGAGCTCAAAGAACAACTACAAGAATTGTTGGAACTTGGTTTTTATCAGACCAAGCGTCTCACCTTGGGGCGCACCAGTCTTATTCGTTAAAAAGAAGGATGGTTCTATGAGACTCTGTATCGACTATCGAGAGTTGAACAAAATCACCATCCGGAATCGATATCCGCTTCCTCGCATAGATGATCTATTTGACCAGCTTCAAGGTGCCAAATGTTTTCTAAGATTGATTTGAGATCTGGTTACCACCAACTTAAGATTAGAGATTCAGATGTGCCTAAGTCTGCTTTTCGTACTCGGTATGGTCACTATGAGTTTTTGGTCATGCCGTTTGGTTTAACTAATGCTCCAGCCGTCTTCATGGATCTAATGAACCGAGTTTTTCATGAGTTTCTTGATAAATTTGTCATAGTCTTCATTGATGATATTCTTATTTATTCTAAGAGCAGAGAAGAACATGAGGATCATCTTCGTATTGTACTTGAGATTTTGCGACAAAAGAAATTGTATGCAAAATTCTCAAAGTGCGAATTCTGGTTAGACCAGGTAGCTTTTCTCGGTCATGTCGTTTCTGCTAGTGGTATCTCTATGGATCCTGCTAAGGTGGAAGCAATCACTAAATGGCCTACACCTACTTCAGTCACCGAGGTTCGTAGTTTCCTAGGCCTCGCCGGATATTATCGTAGATTCGTTGAAGGATTTTCAACTATTGCGTTGCCGCTCACGCAACTTATGAGAAAAGGGTTAAGTACTCCTGGAATGATGACCGAGAGAGAAGCTTCCAGGAACTGAAGAAAAGGTTGGTGTCTGCCCCGATTCTCACACTCCCATCGGGTACAGGTGGATATCAGATTTATAGTGATGCTTCGAAAAAGGGTCTTGGATGTGTTTTAATGCAGCATAAAAAGGTCATTGCTTATGCTCACGTCAGTTGAAACCGTATGAAGTTAATTATCCGACTCATGACCTTGAGCTTGCTGCCGTCGTCTTTGCTCTAAAGATTTGGCGACATTATTTGTACGGAGAGACTTGTGATATTTTCACCGATCACAAGAGCTTGAAGTACATCTTTACACAAAAGGAGTTGAACATGAGACAGAGACGTTGGCTAGAGCTGCTAAAGGATTATGATGCCAACATTCAGTATCATCCAGGGAAGGCCAACGTTGTGGCTGATGCTCTAAGCCGAAAGAATTCAGGGTCGGTTGCCTCTTTACAGTTGCAACCACATATTGTCACTGATTTAGACAGGCTAGGTATTGGTCTTTACCTTGGTGACACCGAAGGTTATCTAGCCCGATTTCAAATTGAGCCAGACTTGATATCACGGATCAAAGTTGCCCAGCAAGATGATGGAGAGCTTTGGGCTATAGTTCAGAATTTGAAGGTTGGTAAGCAGACAGAATTCAGGATTGACGAAAATGGAGTAGTTTGGTGTGGAAAACGGTTATGTGTGCCAAATGATTCTACCTTACGGGAGTCATTATTAGCCGAAGCTCACAGTTCACCATTCTCAATCCATCCGGGATCTACAAAGATGTATCGGGATCTTCGACAACACTTTTGGTGGAGCGCTATGAAAGAGGATGTGGCTAGATATGTTAGTAGATGTCTCACTTGTCAGCAAGTTAAGACCGAACATCAGAGGGCTGTGGTTTGCTTCAACCACTAGATATTCCAGTATGGAAGTGGGATGATATTTGATGGATTTCGTAACAGGGTTGCCAAGAACATTTAGAAAGAATGATGCTATATGGGTTGTAGTTGATCGTTTGTCAAAGTCTGCTCATTTTCTTCCAATTCAGCAGGGATTCTCGGTCAGCAGATTATCTGAGATCTTTACTCAAGAAATTATTAGACTCCATGGTACCCCAGTCTCTATTGTTTCCGATCGAGATCCGCGGTTCACTTCTCGTTTTTGGAAAGGGTTACAGGCAGCGTGGGGAACTAGATTGAGGTTCAGCACCGCGTTCCATCCTCAGACCGATGGACAGTCAGAACGTACCATTCAAACACTCGAGGATATGCTTCGCGCTTGTGCCTTAGAGTGGACTGGAAATTGGGATGAGTATCTTTGTCTTGTTGAGTTTGCCTACAATAATAGTTGGCAAGCTAGCATCGGTATGGCACCATTTGAACTTCTTTATGGTCGGAAGTGTAGGGCTCCTATCTGTTGGGAAGAAGTTGGCGAGAAAATCATTGAGGGACCAGAATTAGTGCAGATCACAAGTGATAAAGTAGCTATCGCTCGAGAAAAATTGAAGGAAGCTCAGAGTCGTCAGAAAAGCTATGCAGACCGACATCGTCGAGCTTTAGAGTTTAGTGTTGGTGATCGAGTATTCTTACGAGTTTCGCCTTTTAAGGGTGTTCGCCGTTTTTGGAATCAAAGGAAAGCTTAGCCCTAGATTCATCGGTCCGTTTGAAATCCTTGACAGAGTTGGGGAAGTCTCTTATCGCTTGGCACTACCACCCCAATTATCGCACGTGCATAATGTTTTTCACGTATCTCTTCTTAGGGGGTACAACTATCATCCGCTACATGTTGTGAGTTATCCGCTCCATCAGATTCAGGAAGACTTGTCACTCGAAGAGGAACCCGAAGCTATTCTTGATCGACAAGAACGCATTATGCGCAAGAAAACTATTCCTTTCGTTAAAGTTCTTTGGAAGAATCATTCAGAGCGTGAGGCCACATGGGAGGTGGAAGACACGGTCCGCGCCCAATATCCGAATCTGTTCGCGCCTTAGTTCTTCGCAGTGAAGGTTAGATGATTTTATTTGGTTTGCTTTTGAACTTCAGTCTATTTCAGTTATGGTTACATGTCACCCCAGTGACTCCTTATTTTAGAGTGCAATGCTTCCCATGTCTAATTTATGTGGTAGTATCGAGTTTCTTCTATATGTTTAGGATCCGAAAAATATCCATATCCGTATTTACCAATTTTGAGGACAAAATTTTTTTTTAGTAGGGTAGAATTGTAATACCCGAATAACTAATAATAATAATAATAATAATAATAATAATAATAATAATAATAATAATAATAATAATAAAGGTGTGTATATCTCAATTTTGTTATCTAAAATAAATAGTGGACCAATTAATTCCATTTAATTTTATGAAGTAAATGTGTGTATATGGTGTATATATAATAATCAATCAAATCCTTGTATGCATGTAAACTTTTGAGAGTTTGGAAAGTCAAAATCAAGACTTTTTCTAAATAACCATAACACAAAAAAAAAGAAAATCTCGACAATTAGGAATTAAAAATTAATTTCGAAAATCTCGTACACAACCGACGTATGCAAATTATAAATCCTGTCGCCTCCTCTAGGTTTTAAAACCTTCTCTCGAGTTCTTCTCAACAAAACCGCCATCACCTTCGTCACCGTGTTCCTCAGCCACCACCACTCTCACCGTACGACTCTCTTTCCCGCCAGCCATCGAATTCACCATTCCTGTACCACCGCAACTCCGTTCGCTGCCATTGTTTTAGTCGCTCGAGTCCCCGAACCACGGTCAGTCACCGCCGCTACACTACCACTCGCCACCGTCTTCTCTCCGTTTTGCTTGCACAGGTAACCGCGAATCCTTCCTTCGCTATTTAAAACGTTTTTGGGCTGTTACTTTTCCGGCGATCCAGGGTCGGTAATTTTGGGGATGGTTAGAATCCGTAAGCTTATTATGTGTGTGTTTCTTGGGTGCACCCGTTTTAGTGCTTGGATATAAATGGTAAGCGTTGCGTAGACATATGCGTCTGTCATCTTGCGTGTGTCATGAGTGTGCTCATTTATATATTGTGTGTGGCTAAGTTTGCATTGTAGAGATGGTATATTCTAAATTTGTGGATTTCAAACTATATCAGCACGTGTCTTGTATATATGTGCATGGTGTATGTTTTTAATGTGTGTATGCATATGTTCATATTATAGTTTTGTTTATATTATAGGTGTGTGTATCTGTTTAAAGTGATTAAAGAGAAATCAATCATTTTTTTTCTAATTTTAATCAACTGATCCTACTTACGTATTTGTATAGAAACCCATGGTTTAAGTTTAGGTAGTAAATATTATAAATCTCAAACTTTTATAAAGATTATTATATTGAGTAACATCTAAACTTCTAGATTATTATCCTAAAACATGTACTATACGTCAGTTTGCAAAAGACGTTAAGATAAGGTGATTAAGTAGATTTGGTAAGCCGCATGTATTAACAAATTATGTCGGGTCAGTTTACTTTGGGGTCGCCGGGAAAATTTTATCAAACAATCTTTTATTAAACTATTATATACTAATCTCATAGATAGGGATTTAGGGTTGCATACTTTTAAGGACTACCTCAATTTGTGGATATCTTTTGCTTTGCTAGCTAAGGTACGGATTCTATTTTCTTGACATCATAGTATTCTTTCATTTATTTTCTATATACCCGCTACCTTGCGGTACGGGTTATTTTCTTTTATTAGTCCTTTCAGTTTCGCTTAAATATTTGCCAAATTGTTGTAGCATGCAATAGACCTTAAAAATTGTAATCATTGTTGCATGTTTCCGTTAGCATGACTTTCAGTTGCCATTATTTTATACATGGCCTTAGTTTTGTACTCTGTCACCCGAGCGTCTGGCTTGCCGTTTGGGCGTCAACGGCATGGCACTTATCGTGACAGTGCGTAATAAAAGTTCACGGCGTTTCTAGATTGTGTTTTACATAACACTTGGCCCCTAGAGGCGTATAGATCGATCTTAGCTCTGAGTTTGAGTTTGTTGTCTGGAGATGGAATAAGGGGTGCACGCCACACTCACCATCTCATAGGTGCACGGACTAGCTAGCTGTGTACCAGTCTATTTAGGCTCGTTGGTGCATCCGTTTCACGTGACTTAATTTATTTATTGCTAGAGGTAGTCATGTGGTCTGATAATTGTTTATGTGCTCTGATATGCTTCTCTATATGTTTGTTTTCGTCCGATCAAGTATCGGGTTGTGCCTCAGATTTTGTTCAGTATTTGTTTCCGTTTCAGTTTTGGATTCGAGTTTGAATTAGAGTTTGTTCTGATTTTCGTATTTCTTTCCTTATGTTCGCTATTTACCAGTACTATTTTTGGTTGGCAGGTAATCGGGGAAATCCGGGATATCAGGGATGAGAGAAATAAGAAGTTCAAGACTTTTTTGTTCTAAGACTTATCGTTTTCGTTATTTTTGGATTTAAATAAATTAAGACATAGGGTTCTTTAACTTGACTTGATACTTTTTGGTTGTCTTGGGATTTCCATTTTCTTTGTTTAAATGGAATATCGTATAATTTATGATATCTGTAATAGTGACATGTCAGCTCTAACCGGGTTGGGGTGTTACATTCAAAGCCTTAATTATTTCTCCAAACACTATCCATTTAATTTACAACTATATAACTAGATGTTGACCCCCGCGTGTTGCGGCTGGGGCAACCTGGTGATCTTGGTTTTGTTAAGAGCTAGTTGGATATTATGTATCGGTTGTCATATATTAAGCCGTACAACATTTGATCACATGCTTATATAGTTATGTATCATCACGCATTTGTGCGATATGTACAAAATGGGTGAGTCATGACCATGGATCAAAAGAGGTTACATGTTTATACCATCCAAACTCAACTAACAAGGACACAACACCGACATCGTGCTCCTATCAAACAGAAGCACTTGTAGGTCAACTTATAATCACATTACAAAACAACCATTGGTACTTCAATAAAAAAAAATAACATTGTATCTCAAAGTTTCAACACTATAACCATAGCCATTAAATAGAAAATTGAAAGAGAGAAGACTAAACCTTTATCATATAGGAGAACGACAATAATTTAAAGAAGTACATATTAAATCGCATAATGTATACTTGTGGAAATCTTGATAACCCCAGCTCATCGCTTCTTCATCAACCTTGTATTATAAGGTATATCAGACAACTGAGAATCTAACATGAAATTATAAGAGGAAAATACATACAGGCACACATGAGATGCAAGAAAATCTATCAAATCTAGAAAAAATCAATAAAATAGAGTCATACCTCGAATGAAAATAATTTTGACAGCATTCCACGGAAACACTCGCGGAACAAACAAAGAATAGAGGCCACGGACAATCGCTAGACGACCTAACCACTCGCCTAACTCTTGAGTCTTGCCACCGACAACTCCACCAACCGGATAACTTTGCCGCTGAGAGAAGAAATGCCTAACTAAATAGGAAACTCAAGAAGAAAAATGGTGTCAAATAACTAAAAAATGAAGAACCAAAATACTAAAATGCACCGGACACTCTATTTTAAGATATAGATAATAAAACCAAACTAATTAGTTTTCGGATCCATTTGACCATTTTCTTCCATTGGATATGTGCCTGAGCATTGTTCCGTTTGAATCGAATGGTCAATAGCTAAGCAAAACCAAACTGCATAC
Organism: Ambrosia x helenae; assembly: GCA_030844895.1. NCBI lineage: Eukaryota > Viridiplantae > Streptophyta > Magnoliopsida > Asterales > Asteraceae > Ambrosia > Ambrosia x helenae. The sequence continues at coordinate 8,808 of JAUTDX010004076.1, forward strand.
CACAATACACATTATGCATGAGCAAACCATTACACAAACTGTAAAACTATACTAAACTGAGGCATCAAAACATTAGCATTATGCAAAACCAAAGTTTAACAAAAGAGCAATACATTACGAAAGTTCAATTCCACAAATAAACGTACAAAATTATGTGCGAACAAACTATCTTTGACGCCCATAATCAATTTTTTCAGTTAACCCCCGAACACAACCCATTTAAACATAAAAAAAATAAAAAATTAACATACCTTAATTTGTACATTGCTTACTAAACTTACTGCACTTGTGTTTGAAGGGGCGCATGAACTCGAACCGAATTTAGGGTCAAGAATGCTACTACCATCACCAAACCGACTCAAGTCAAAACCCCATAACGCCCCTAAATCACGGGCTGATGGGCTTCCAACATAACTACTCATGACTCTTTTTATATACTGAGAAGAAGTGTCATGTTGGCTAAGGTCACAACCGCGACACATGAAACCTCTGATGATCATAACATCGAACATAGGCTGGGCGTCGTCTACAAGTATCACAAATGAGTGTCCTATGATGGCGCTTAGACAGCGGATTGGCTGAGTGAACCTTAGCGTCACATGAAAGGCACAGGTAGGCTGCATCCGCCTTACAGTAAACAACTAATCTTAAATTCACACAGTATTCACAATATCTATCCATCATAAGTCACCTGAAACAAATATACACTTTGACTTTTTTGGGTCAAAAATGGATTTTAGGAACCTTCCTTTGTGACCAATAATTCGATTGAACTAAAACAAATGTTAGAAAGAGAGCTAATATAGCTACAAATTAGTTTTTTTTTCATTTATTTTATTTTAGAGAAAAGCCTTTTACAAAAAATAATAATAAATAAAAGAGAAAGAAAGATTCAACTTAGAAAGAAAACCAAGACAATGTTAATTATACAAAAGGAGTGTTCACAAAAAAAATAAATAAAAGTTAAATTAAATAACATGGAATACCCAATACTTGATCATGGGCGACCAAACTTCAATACCCTATACTCTTAATCGGCATATCTTCTAATTTCATGAGCAAAATAAACAATCATGCATGTTTACCTCTTTTTTCTTGTGAATCTGAGACATGCCAGGACATATATGGAAGGAAGACTCATTGCCGGAATCCGTTGAATCCTAAGTCACCGCCGACTCTCACCTTGCTAAAACCCTGGGGTGGGTGATCTACCCATGAAACACCTCGCTACAGAAAGATGATGGCAGTACTAACTGCCATTTTTTAGTCGCAACCCACTCCATAACAGTGATGGAGGTATTGTTGGAGGCAGTTGGGTGCAAAGGTGGAGGAGTCATTGGTTGGTGGTGGTGGCAGCTGGTAAGGAGTCCGGTAGAAGAGGATGGGTTAGTGAAGATGGTGTTGTGAATAGAGTTATGGAGAGAGAGAGAGAGAAAAGCAAAAGATTGGGGTTGTTTATGAGGCAAGATGGACAGACTTGCGTGTCACAAAGGTAAGAATGATAACACAGCAACACGTGGCCTGCAAGAAGCAAAACCTAGACAGCTCAAACCTGCCAATGCTACAACCCCTCAATGCAATACAATACAACAAATCAAATACACAAAACACCCATAAAGCAGAAAGTACAAGCCACCAATGCATCAATGCATTGCTAATTAGAATATTTTTTAATAACCAACAAGTCTTGTAAAGTGGCGTTGCACTCCTTTTGCTCGAAAGCATACTTAAGTATCGGAAATCCTTTATAACTTATAGCTCTTTCTTTTCGTTTTTTGAAGTCGAATTTCCTTTTAACCTTATCGTCTGTGAGACTTGAACCCAAGACCTCAAAGCCTAGGCGTTTCTAAAGGCTTTGTCTTTGCTAATAGGCCACCAACCACAATGCTTGGTGATCCGTTTTATCTAGAGGTGTCTCACAGCAAGATGATAGGTATCGAGTTAGTGGGTTGAATTCTTAGAAAAAAAAAGAAAAGAAAAGGATCGAAGGATAGGTAGTTAAAGCTAATAAAATTATTTTGTTAGAATTGACAAAGAGTTTAAAAGGAAAAATTCATCGTAACGATGCGTTGTGGCAGTTCAATTTTAAATTATCTATTTTTGTATCAAAACGTAAGTAAAATAATCACATCGTAATGATAAAAAAAACAAAATAGGTTATATGTAATGCCCAGATTCGATAAACGTGATAAAAACCTATTACAAAAACACAACTTGAGGGGCTAAAACTGTCAAGTGGTCAAACTTGTGTGTGTAATACTAGCAAAACCATTTCCCGGGTTCCTTTCTCACGTAAATACACACACACACACACCACACACAAGAGAGACCTAAGTCACTTAATGTCAAACCTCGTCTAGGCGGAAACACGAGATAAAACTTCAAAAGGTTTTCAAGCAAAAGAATCACGCAAAGCATCAAATTCATAAATTCGGATATAATTAAAGAAACAATGTTTAACAATTCAAAAGGAAAATATTGTCTTAAAACCACAATTCAAATGACAGTTTCAAAATCATTCGCTAAACTTAGTTTCAAAATCATTCGACAAAAGACGAGTTCAAATATCCCATGATGCTAGCGTACAACTCCCCAAGTTCCATGCTATTCATTTAATTTCATGAAAAACATGCAAGTAAAATATGTCAACAATAAAGTTGGTGAGTTCACGAGTTTTGATGAATGGATATGTAAACAATGGTAGACTGAACCATTGCCTAGCTAAGACAATGATTAATATGTGACTGACATGAGCCCGTAACCAAACTTTGACGTGTTGTGCCTCGCCCATTGTACACTAAGGACAATGAAGAAATGTGAAATATAAGCATTCTCTTGATGACTGTAATCCGGTTAGAGCGACTAACCAAGAGTGGGAGTGTCAACCCAATAGACCTATTCCGGTGTTCCATGGCTAAATCCATAGCTAATGGTTACAATATGATATATGACACGAGGGCTTTCTGAGTACTCTGAACCTTATGTCTCATGTTTACATAATAGTCAAAATGTAACTGAAAACTTATACGCATGTTTTCCCCCTGAAAATGTAAAACGATGAAAAGGGGCCGTGAAAACTCACCTGATGTTTGACTGCAAATATAGGACCGAGTTTGATGTGCTAATGTCCGTACGAAGATGCCCTAGATTATTAAGGACAACTTAAGTTTGTGTTCTTGATTATTTACAATGCAAGTTGTTCACCTGATTTGTATGTCTTTGGACTATAAGTACTATTTTATTGTCATACACGTGACGGTTATCACGTATTATTGTTTGTACTATCGAAAAATTGTACGGTTTTAACTTGTGTATCTTGAAAACTCTTGTTACTGTTGTTATTTGCATCCATAAAATAATCAATTGTGTCAAAACCGGTGTCTTGGTTTATCACATGTTACCACATGGTATATATGTTAAAGGTTTGTACTTACCATAGTAAGTTAACATATGTTTTTAGAACTTTTTGTGCAAAAAGGCCATTATCACATGTTGGCCAGTTTTTAACATATGTTTCTTAAAATTACAAGTTTATGTTTGGAGTTCGAATGCTATGTCTATGCCTCCTACTCGACGATTTATACTCATGCATGTGCATTAATGGCTAAATGCGAGTATGTGGGTGTGTATACACAAATACGTGTATGTGTGTGTATACAACACATACATACGCGATCGTGTATGCATGTATATAAGTCCATATTTTGTAAGTTTTACCATCTATAACTTTCTCATTAGTGTATCAATGTGTGGTTAAGTGTATTATAATTTCGGGTGAGCCTCATATCGACTAGGAGTTAGGAAATGAAATAGTTTAGTTAGTTGACATACCACTAGGATAGAACCAAAGGAAAACAAGCGAAATGAGCCGAGTTCTTGAAGTGTGGTTCCACCCTATAGATTCTAACACTTGAATCACGTTCGAATGTGGCTGAGAATGCTGAAGTGCGATCGAAAAATGGATTGGGTGGGGGTTTGGGATCGAGCCGAGAGGGACAGAGGGAAAGGAGAGGATAAGTTTGTGTATGATGGTTTGAATGGCTTCTGTGTGGAAGGCAATGGGGTTTCGTTTAGCTTAGTCAACAAGCATGGAAGATTGTGGTGCAAAAGATAATTTCCATTTTGTATAAAGAGTTGACATTGAAAATTCATGCTCTTCATTGCTTCTTGTGGGCCGATTCTTGGGATGAGAAAGGATAATTTGGGAAGTCAACAAAAATGAGGTTGGATGTAGGTAAGGTGGTAAGGTCCTTGTTAGTGCAACTCATGGGTTAGAGTGTTATTCGTATTTTAGTGTAAGTATGTATGTATGTTGTGTGCATATATATCGTAGGTGTGTGTGTATGACCGTGGAGTGTGTGTGGGTGTGTATAGATTGTATGTAATGTCCTAATCATCTCCACTTGAATGTATGTGGCTAAGTGACTGGGCCTGAGAAAAGTCAAGTGGCTAGCCCAAGAACAGATGAGGCCACACCCTTTGAGTAACTCAAGGAGGTATTCCAAGTGAAGCAACCACTAATGTTGTAGAGACCATTGTCTCACTACAGGACAGTGGTTACATAGCTAAGACTTCACTGGAGGCAACAACTGCTGAGGCCACTATAGTGACTCCTATACCAGTTGGAAGTCCCCAGTACCAAGACAAAGGGGCATCTGGTTTCTTTTCAATGGACTCACCTCCAAGAACTGAACCAGTTACAACTACCACTTCTGGTAGGAATTCAGATGATCCTATTCATTTAAGTGATGGATTAAGATACCAGGAATTGACGGAGAGAGTTAACTCCATTGAGTCATTAGTGAATGAAATCAAGACTGATCTCAAGACAATGATGCAAAATTTGGTCACCCTCACCAAAAGTCAACCTTCCACCCAAGACATTGCTAGTGAGCTATGGAAATCTGTCAATCCAATTATCATAGATCATCGAAAACTAGCAGATCAAACACAAGAAACTTACATGGCTATGATCAGAAACATGGTGGATGCTAGGTTCAATGATACCTAAGCAGATATCAAAGCCATTAAGGAACATCTGCTGAAGACCACTGGCTCTGCCCCCACAACAATACCAAGAGACGAAAATGATGAGGAGTTCACAGCTAATGATGCCAAAAAGGGGGAAAGTGGCAGAGATAGATTACCAAAGCTTGATCCTTTTGGAATTCCACCTTCTCAAAAGGGTCAACAACAAAAGTCTGCTAACAAACCAGGGTCGGCTCCAGCTTCTCAATCCACTGCTCAAACATCTGCTGACACTGCCAAAGCTGACAAGGCAAAGAAGATTGATGAATCTGCCAATGTCATGGCTGAAAGGGCTGCTGAAGCAAAGCTAATCAGGTCTAAAACTTTGGAAAACAAAGCAGAGTCTCTCTTGAAAAGAATATTCCTGCAAGACATGTTAGGCAACCACCATCTAAAACCTTTGTGCTCAAAACATCTGCTGCCACCACCACTACAACCACTGAACCTATCACCACAACAACCACCATGTGACACCCACCAAATCCACTAGTCGAGTCTGTACAATTAACTAGTTTGCTTCATTATATGATTAGAATAAGTGTGTCGGTGCACCTCATTATGTGAATGATCATGTGAAATAACCTTACCCAAATACAATGATTATCATAAGTATCAACAAGTACAACATATGCATGGACTCAATTGTTTTTCAAATTAAAAACATATGTACGTTATAGGTGTTTACGTAAAAGATTATAGATCCCAACAATATTTTCAAATGCAAGATTTCATATGTGTATAAAAACAAAAACAAAAACTCATGTGTGTGTATATATATATATATATATATATATATAATCGATTTTTCTATGAGTGTTGAAGTGGATGAACAAAACAAAACCTATATACATATATGCATACACACAAAGTGACAATGACAACTCAAACAATCCTACACCTACATACATACATACGATTTCACACACCAAGAAACAACAAACTTGATTTCTCATGCATGTGTCACTTTCATTAATAAGACAAAAGCCACAACTAAGCCTACATTATACCCTTTTAGGCCTTACCATCTTCTAAACCCATTCATATGCATGATCATTTATCTAAATTAACTAATAGACATGTGACAAGTCCCTATCCCACAACTCTTGGAACCTTCCTCTTTGTTTCTTGCTTTGGCCGAGTACTAACACTATCACAAGTCACTATCATGTGAAAACTAATCTAGGCCTAACCTACTCCCACAAGCATCACTATCACTCCATATATATGTATGCTCATGATTGGTTCAAGCTAAGGACAAAACCCATGAACAATGAGTGGTCGCCATCACCTTTTCCTTCCTAAAACCTTCGGCCAACTCACCATTGATGACAACTAATCACTTGATCTTGAACTTGCACCAAATAGGAAGTGACAACTTATCCTCAACACATCCCTACACAACTAGAACCTCCTCTTACTCCCATGACAACTAGCGGCCAATTTGAGGACAAGATTGATCCATCATTGACAACTAACTTTCACCAAAGTAGTTAACACCTTTATACACTAACATCTTTCCAAGAAACTTTGGCTTGCCATTCGATTGACTATATAAAGGGCAATGGACACTTGAATTACTTGCACCAACAAACACTCACAACTCTCATCTCCCTTTTGAAAACCACCATCCCCTACCCACATAAAAACCCCACCATCGAGTCACCTAAGGAAGCAATTAAGGCACAAGGAGAAGCTTCGAGGATCACCACCATCGGCCACTAGTATTCCCATCGATTAGGTAAGTATACTAGCCACCAAATTGCTTCTAACTTGTCTTAAAACCCATCGGCTCTTGTGTTAACCGGACTATCGATCCCTTGAACACCATGAATCGGCCACATAACACATCTAGGTGACTATTTTCAAAAGCATTGTTTTATTGTCATGAATAAATGTCAATTTCTAAAACACACTAGCACTTCTACACGTATGCTTTACACAAAACAGCGAATTTAGGCAACACATTCACCTTGTGATCCACACCTATTGAACCTCCCATGAACTTTTAACTATGTCGAGAAACCGATTTTTGTATCAATTATATGTACACAAATATGTACTCGATAACTCACTACATTTTGAAAACAAACATACATGATTTCGCGAAAACACACCTATACACACTCACGGTCACTCTCTTACACATTGATCCGCACGATCGAGTCATTTGGGCATGATAACTAATCGTATTTTGGAACAACATATCGTGTTAAACAATCGACTATTATTATGACACATGTTAATCGAAGTATAACGTATGTTAATGCTTGTTTTGTTTATAAATCATCACGTGCACCAAGAACGTGGCCTACATACACTAAAACTAAGGTCCACAAGTCGGGTGAACAACTTGTATGGTAAACAATAAGTACACACAACTTAAGATATCTTTGACGTCATAGGGCACTTTTGTCGGAACAATAGTTACTTCTGCTTTGCTAGATCACATAACCAGACATCAGGTGAGTTTCGTGGCCCCTTTTTACTGTTTTACAACTTTGGGGGAGAAACTTGCTACAGACCAACATATGTACATGACAACAATATGTGTTACATGAGTTAGACCCACAATTATCGCAGATCAACGAAAATTCCCTGGACAACTTTAACCATTAGCTTAGCAATAAGCCGTGGATCATATGAATAGTACTATTTGGGTTGACACCCCCTTTCACTGTTAGGCACGCTAATACATATGAATGCATGTCTCGCGATAAGGCATTGGGGCGGGGTGAACATGAACGTCGTGGTTTGGTTATGGTGCTCATGGTAACTATATTCTGCATGGACACAGACAACGAAACTTTTTGAGCAACAAAACAGTTTTATCGAGTCAACAAAACCTACGAACTCACCAAATTTTTAGTTGACACACTTAAGCATGTTTTTCAGGGACCAAGTAAGGATAGTAAGAAGGCGAGCTTAGGAATGCCTGCAGAAGTCTCTTGTTTTGTTATTTTGAAGCATTCGCTAAGATTTGTAATATGTATTCGACTATATGACTTATGTGTTTGATGGAATAAATGACATTTAGTATTTCTCATGTAAACAATGTTTGTGATCACCATGTTTGTCTCACCTCGCGTTTCCGCCTTAGGCGGGGTGTGACAGATTGGTATCAGAGCCATTGGTTATAGAGAATTAGGTCTCATGGAGAGAATATCTAGACTATAACCTAAGGTCCACTCATTTATACTTTAGGAGTCTTTGTGCATTGCTTCACTTCTATACGTGATTTCTTTGGATACATGGTCTTATTTGTTTTCATTTGTCATGTGGATTTGGAAGAAGACATGGCACCAACAACTAGGTCTGCTCAAGGCAACTCCGAAGAAGGAAAAACGATGACCCCTGACGACATTGCGCAGTTGGTTTCACAACAAGTTGCAGCTACTATTGCATAGTATGAGGCAGCCCGAAATGGCACTAGTGGGGGATCTGGCAGTAGCGTCGGAGGTAGCGGTACTAGTGGAGATGGTGCTAGAATTGGAAGTGGCACAGAGACAGAGGATGTACAGAAAGGTTATCTGTACAAGGTGTTTTTGGCAGGTAATCCGCGTAGTTTCAATAGTACTGAAGGAGCGGTAGGAATTGTTCGGTGGATCGAGAAGATGGAGTCCGTGCTCGACATTAGCGACTGTGCTGAGAACTGCAAGGTCACGTATGCTACTTGCACTTTCCTGGATGAAGCCTTGACCTGGTGGAATCTGCAAGTCCAGACGCTGGGAAGAGAAGCTGCGTATCAACCTTCATGGAATGATCAGAAGTCCATGCTCTTGGCAGAGTACTGTCCTCGCAACGAACTGCAGAAGATTGAGACCGAGTTCTGGAACTTGGCCATGGATGGAGCAGAAATATCGGCATACACCACTCGATTTCACGAGCTTTCTCGACTTATCCCACACATGGTTACGACTGAGTTTAAGAGGATTGAAAAGTACAGTTGGGGTCTTGTACCCCAAATTCAAAGCATGGTGACGTCGTCACGACCTTCCACTATCCAAAGTGCTGTGACTTTGACACAGAGTCTGACGGATGAAGCTGTTCGATCTGGAGCTCTGATCAAGAAGGGTACGGGTGAGAAACGGAAGCCGGATGACCAGGAATCAGTGAACCATCTAAGTAAAAAGCAGGAGGTCGTGAATGCGTATGCGGAAGTGGTGAAGAAACCGTACCAAGGGGCGCATCCTAAGTGTGACAAATGCGATTTTCACCACAAGGGAACATGCGAAAGTTTTACTTGCCACAACTGTAGAAAACCAGGCCACCTGTCCAGGCATTGCACAAACCAGGAAGCTCGGTGGGAATGCTATGAGTGCGGTAGTACAGAGCACCTCAAGAGAGCCTTGTAACACCCCAACCGATGGCGGAAACATCGAAATGTCACGTATTGACGATTGTTCAGTAGCTCATGGTAAATAATAAATTTCATTAATTACATGAATTACATACAATTGTTCTAAAGAATTTGTACATCAAAATGAAAAATACTAGATACACATCTTCAAGCATTAACTCTAATCTTCAAGCAAAGCTATAACCTGAAACATGTTATGTTTGAAAATATTTTGGGTCAACAAAAGTTGGTGAGAATTACATAGGTTTGAATATTGAATAAAAACTTGTACAATTCGAGTGTCATGGCAAGTCTAGTCCATATGTGAAAACAAAACCATCGGGTAAATCGAGTGCATAATCAAACCTTGTGACTAGAATATTGTGGTCCATCCCATACGCATATGGTTCACTCGATTTTGTTATAAATTCGATAACAATCACCCACGCTACCTATGTAGGAGGTACACGTATCCGGGTGGGATTGTCAGTCCAATAGATCTATCATTGTATACCGTCGGCTGATCAATGTTAATGATTATGCTAGAATATTGTGCTTACCCTAGTCATGTTTAAGACATAATGCAACATAGAATAACACATAGACACTTATGATTGAATTGTAGATAGAATGTTGTAACATGTTTCACCCCAAAATAGTGAAATAGAAAAGGGGCTATGTAAAACTCACCTTGATAGTTATGACGAACTTGCAAGAAATTGACGAGAACCAATGAATTTTGTTTGATCCTTAGTTTAGCGAGCAAAAGCAACCTAAATCCCGTTATTTTATTTAAATTAGTTTAAAATTGATTAACCATATAAATTGACTCGCTGTAGTTCCTGGCGACTAAGAACCTCAAACGAAACTCGAATATAATTATTTGAGTTTAACCCAAGCACTCTAAGTTGATGAAATGCCTAAATTTCGAGACTACCACAATTTTGATTTACAAAACAAATCTTAGGTTTTCATATGGATATTTGAACAAAAAAAAAACAACGTTTCAAAATTTAATTTATTATATAAGTTTAATTGATACTATTGGTTCAATAATTATGGATAACGTATTTTCATCGTATGATGATACAAGATGTAACTATTAGGTAATATAGGATCATAAAAGCAAGTGAAAATGAAAAGATATTATTGATGTCAATAAAGTTACTAAGTTACTGGTACCCACCCACGTTACCACAACACATACATATCCATAATGCATACACACTCACAAGATAAACACAATGCACCATACGACTCTCTGCAACTAAAAACACCACACATGCATGACATGCTAGTACAGAGGAAGAGTAAGATTCCTAATTTTCGATCGCCAGGAGTATAACCAAACCCACCCAAATCGGAAAATTATGCAAAATAGCGAGATCATAGAATTACCTCATTGGTCGGAACACAGAATAATGAAGAAACGGCAATGTCGGTTCCGACGACGAGGTGGAGACTCTTTGCGGCTTTCATTTTCAACGATATGGCTGTTTGTTACGGGTTTCCAGAATATTAAACTCAAGTTATAGATTCGGTTCGGGTTTGTGGTTGATAAAAACAAAAGGAAGGTGGAGAGGGTGTAACCGGAGATGGTGGTTGCGAGTGTTTATGGGTTCTCAGAAGAAGTAACAGGAAGAGTGGGAAGTTGGATTCGAGTGGTAGTAGTGGCGAAGGATTGGGGCAAAGTGTCGTGTGGTGTTTGGGTTCTTATACACGGTTGCCAACACTCGTCAAAATTTTTGGTATTTTTTTTTTAAAACCCGTGATTTAAGGATCCAAATTGCGAGGTAGTCGGTGTCGGTTGCTCGTCATAACGTATAACTATTGTGGTTTATATGAAAGTATTGATTTGGAAAGTTTAACTCGATTGATAATGTTCGATTTGGTAGGCGCCGAGATTGCCGGAGACGAAATAAGAGTTGCCGAATGTTATGGCTGTTACCTCAAATGGAAAAGATGATAGCATTTAATGTTTTTGTCTTATGACTTTTGTTTTCTTTTCAAATTTTTTTTAACAACGATGATTATTATTATTATTATTATTATTATTATCTAAAATATTTATATAATTATTAGAATTATACAAACTTTGAAAACGATTAAGATTTATTAGAAAAATAGTCATTTTAATAAATGAAATTTGGGGAAAATTTTTCATGATGTTACAGTCTCCCCTACTTTTGGGAACTTCGTCTCGAAGTTATTAAAAACATAGGGTTGAGAGTGGTTAGGTAAATGTTTGGGCGTCTGTCGTGTATTTTAATGTATGGAAAAAAAAGTTTATGCCTAACAGGATAAAGTATTTCAAATGGTATTGGACATGAGGAATGATATGTATGGGTTCTGAGGGTTGGATTACGTTAGTCTAAAATAATGACAGGGAATGTGTGTCTAACACCAAACCCAAGTTTCAGGAATGCGAAAAGGAGTGCACGAGATGACTAACTATGGAATGAATAAATGGACTACTATGTAACTAGGGTTTGTTATTGCTCCGAACCCCAGTTTCACTTTTGATGTAACATTAGTGCTTATATATAGGGTGTACCGCAACTAACCCACCACACCTCTGTTACTTCAAAAACGTACTGGGTATCTACCAAAACCCACCCTATTAGAATTTCACACCACCTTAACATACCTGTAAATTCATGATTACGTTCCGGACCGCAATCACCAATTTACCTTACATTAGGGTTTTGCGTCCTTCTATGAGTATAACTAAATCACATGTAAAACACAACATGCATAACAACCTTACAACTGAGTCATTGTATCAATTAGTCTAATGAATCCTTATATCAATGAATCTAATGAATCTTTGTATCTGTTGAATCAAATTGCATGTTCACCACAGCGAAGTTCAAGATGAGTACACAATGTATCCCCCAATCGGGGAACCCAGTAAGTAAGATTTCTACACCATGTATCCAAAAGTGAGTCCAACTGTTGAGCAGGCAAGAAGACCTCTACCAGTCGTGGAGTAAGAACCTCTACCGATTGTTAAGCAGGTATGTTGGCCTCTACCAGTCGTTGAGCAGGTTGTTAGAACCTTTACCGACTGTTGAGCAGGCATGATGGCCTCTACCAGTCATTGAGCAGGTCATTAGAACCTCTACCGACTGTTGAGCAGGCATGATGACCTCTACCAATCGTTGAGCAGGTTATTAGGAACTCTACCAACTATTGAGCAGGTACTCCATCCTCTACCGGTTATTACGTGGATAATTGTTATAATTGTTTTTGTAGTTTAACATATATGTTGCCAATTGGAAATACACACATGTAAGTAAGTTTGTAATTGTGACAAACAACAGCTATAGTGTGTGACTTGTAATTGAGTTGCCCTAGGCAATGTTATTGAGTCTAGATGTTGTTTTACTAGTATAGCATATAGTTTACAAGTATCACGAATTAATCAGACGTTCAAAGATAATAATGATAATCAAATCTTCATGTATCACAAATGATCAAATATTTAAATATAGCAGGTAAGGTGATCATGCAGAATAATCGTGGGGTTTAAATAAATGGTTAGATACAAGCGTATGAAAAAAACATGATTGTGGTAATTGCCAAAAATTTGTAATAGTTCGGACAAGTTTAAAATAAGTAGGTGTCAATGGAAAAATTGTAGAGTAAATTTTATTCCTGTGGATGGAAAGATTTTATTTTCACAATTGGTTTTGGGAAAGAGTAAGTGTGGTTAATTTTTTTTTTTTGGAATAAATAGTACAAACTAAGTGGTTTTAGACCAGAATATCGGAGATTTTAAACATGAAGTCGGGTTTCAAAAGTCAAGAATTTGTTGAGGTGTATTGTATAATAGACTTTGATTAATCCATAAAACTTTTCATCGAAAATCATTTGTTGTGCCAATAAATTGTTACATAAACATTTGAAATTTAGAAAATAGGTTTGTGGAAATAAAAGACTCTTTGACAAAATATTTATCTGCTATAGTTTGTGAAATCCCAGGTGATGAAAGTTAGACAAAATTCAGTACTCTTTGTTGTTGGTGCTAGAGTACCTCCTATACATAAGTTATGAGATTATAGTTTAAACAAGGATTTTAAAATCTTGAATGTGATGAAATTTAATGGTTGAGGGTACCTAAAAAAAATGTAGGGGGAACGCTTAAAATAAAATTGGCTAGAAACATCAAAGGTAAGATTTTTTTTAAAAAAATAAGTAACATGTTGTAAAGAGAAATATATTATTTGGGTTAGACGTTGAAAATAATTAAATGTACAGGTAATATTATTAGTTCGTAAAATGAAGCATGGTTGTGAAATCCACAAATGATTTATGATATTTAGACTAACAACGGAATTATATAAGATAGAAAATAGATTTTGTATTGCAAAAATTTTGAGATTCAAAACTTAGAATTTAAACGGAAGGGAGGGGGTATAAATGAAAATGAAACACAAAGGTTGTAAACATTTAACCACGAATAAACGAAAATGTTGACTTATCAAAACAGATAAGATCCAAGCCCAAGGAACTTGCCCTAATAATCTAGAAGTACGTTAGGGTTGCAGCAAACGAGTAAGAGTAGGCAACTCGTAGGGCTAGGGTAGCATAGGGGGTGGGATAGGGATAAGGATAAGGAAGCAAATAGGGTTGCAAGTAAGAAAAGCAAGTACTGGTTTAAAATCCCAAAGGTTATAGTCTAGATTATTTTTCTAATAACCTAATTCCCTATAACCAAGACTCTGATACCAATCTGTAACACCCCAACCGATGGCGGAAACATCGGGATGTCACGTATTGACGATTGTTCAGTAGCTCATGGTAAATAATAAATTTCATTAATTACATGAATTACATACAATTGTTCTAAAGAATTTGTACATCAAAATGAAAAATACTAGATAAACATCTTCAAGCATTAACTCTAATCTTCAAGCAAAGCTGTAACCTGAAACATGTTAAGTTTGAAAATATTTTGGGTCAACAAAAGTTGGTGAGAATTACATAGGTTTGAATATTGAATAAAAACTTGTACAATTCGAGTGTCATGGCAAGTCTAGTCCATATGTGAAAACAAAACCATCGGGTAAATCGAGTGCATAATCAAACCTTGTGACTAGAATATTGTGGTCCATCCCATACGCATATGGTTCACTCGATTTTGTTATAAATTCGATAACAATCACCCACGCTACCTATGTAGGAGGTACACGTATCCGGGTGGGATTGTCAGTCCAATAGATCTATCATTGTATACCGTCGGCTGATCAATGTTAATGATTATGCTATAATATTGTGTTTACCCTAGTCATGTTTAAGACATAATGCAACATAGAATAACACATAGACACTTATGATTGAATTCTAGATAGAATGTTGTAACATGTTTCACCCCAAAATAGTGAAATAGAAAAGGGGCTATGTAAAACTCACCTTGATAGTTATGACGAACTTGCAAGAAATTGACGAGAACCAATGAATTTTGTTTGATCCTTAGTTTAGCGAGCAAAAGCAACCTAAATCCCGTTATTTTATTTAAATTAGTTTAAAATTGATTAACCATATAAATTGACTCGCTGTAGTTCCTGGCGACTAAGAACCTCAAACGAAACTCGAATATAATTATTTGAGTTTAACCCAAGCACTCTAAGTTGATGAAATGCCTAAATTTCGAGACTACCACAATTTTGATTTACAAAACAAATCATAGGTTTTCATATGGATATTTGAACAAAAAAAAAAACAACGTTTCAAAATTTAATTTATTCTATAAGTTTAATTGATACTATTGGTTCAATAATTATGGATAACGTATTTTCATCGTATGATGATACAAGATGTAACTATTAGGTAATATAGGATCATAAAAGCAAGTGAAAATTAAAAGATATTATTGATGTCAACAAAGTTACTAAGTTACTGGTACCCACCCATGTTACCACAACACATACATATCCATAATGCATACACACTCACAAGATAAACACAATGCACCATACGACTCTCTGCAACTAAAAACACCACACATGCATAACATGCTAGTACAGAGGAAGAGTAAGATTCCTAATTTTCGGTCGCCAGGAGTATAACCAAACCCACCCAAATCGGAAAATTATGCAAAATAGCGAGATCATAGAATTACCTCATTGGTCGGAACACAGAATAATGAAGAAACGGCAATGTCGGTTCCGACGACGAGGTGGAGACTCTTTGCGGCTTTCATTTTCAACGATATGGCTGTTTGTTACGGGTTTCCAGAATATTAAACTCAAGTTATAGATTCGGTTCGGGTTTGTGGTTGATAAAAACAAAAGGAAGGTGGAGAGGGTGTAACCGGAGATGGTGGTTGCGAGTGTTTATGGGTTCTCAGAAGAAGTAACAGGAAGAGTGGGAAGTTGGATTCGAGTGGTAGTAGTGGCGAAGGATTGGGGCAAAGTGTCGTGTGGTGTTTGGGTTCTTATACACGGTTGCCAACACTCGTCAAAATTTTTGGTACTTTTTTTAAAACCCGTGATTTAAGGATCCAAATTGCGAGGTAGTCGGTGTCGGTTGCTCGTCATAACGTATAACTATTGTGGTTTATATGAAAGTATTGATTTGGAAAGTTTAACTCGCTTGATAATGTTCGATTTGGTAGGCGCCGAGATTGCCGGAGACGAAATAAGAGTTGCCGAATGTTATGGCTGTTACCTCAAATGGAAAAGATGATAGCATTTAATGTTTTTGTCTTATGACCTTTGTTTTCTTTTCAAATTTTTTTTAACAACGATGATTATTATTATTGTTATTATTATTATTATCTAAAATATTTATATAATTATTAGAATTTATACAAACTTTGAAAATGATTAAGATTTATTAGAAAAATAGTCATTTTAATAAAAGAAATTTGGGGAAAATTTTTCATGATGTTACAAGCCTGTCCAAAGATGAAAGACCAGAATGGCAATGCCAGCCCTCCTCGTGGTAGAGCATTTGTGATGCAAGCAAGGGACGCTCAGCAAGAGTAACATGTTGTCGCAGGTACGTTTCATGTTTATGACAAGACTGCATTTTTACTCTTTATGTGTGCATACACTTTGCTGTAACTAAGTATAGACCACTAATAGAAAACCAGAAGAAGCTTAGATACCACTTGACAACTAGACGACACACCAAAAATTTCGCGAACAAAATTCTCTAAAAAGGGGGAGGATGTGACACCCGCCAAATCCACTAGTCGAGTCCATACAATTAACTGGTTTGCTTCATTATGTGATTAGAATAAATGTGTTGGTGCACCTCATTATGTGAATGATCATGTTAAATAACCTTACCCGAATACAATGATTATCATAAGGATCAACAAGTACAACATATGCATGGACTCAATTGTTTTTCAAATTAAAAATATATGTACGTTATAGGTGTTTACGTAAAAGATTATGGACCCCGGCAATGTTTTCAAATGCAAGATTTCATATGTGTATAAAAACAAAAACAAAAACAAAACCTCATGTATATATAATCAATTTTTCTATGTGTGTTGAAGTGGATGAACAAAACAAAACCTATACACATATATGCATACACACATTACACACAAAGTGACAATGACAACTCAAACAATCCTACACCTACATACATACATACGATTTCACACACCAAGAAACAACAAACTTGATTTCTCATGCATGTGTCACTTTCATTAATAAGACAAAAGCCACAACTAAGCCTACATTATACCCTTTTAGGCCTTACCATCTTTTAAACCCATTCCCATGCATGATCATTTACCTAAATTAACTAATAGACATGTGACAAGTCCTTACCCACAACTCTTGGAACCTTCCTCTTTGTTTCTTGCTTTGGCCGAGTACTAACACTATCACAAGTCACTATCATGTGACAACTAATCTAGGCCTAACCTACTCCCACAACCATCACTATCACTCCATATATATGTATGCTCATGTTTGATGGAATAAATGACATTTAGTATTTCTCATGTAAACAATGTTTGTGATCACCATGTTTGTCTCACTTCGCGTTTCCGCCTTAGGCGGGGTGTGACACACCACCACTACATTATCCATAACTATGTCACCCATACCATCTTCACAACCCTAAACATATGCTAGTACTAAACAAGTGCCAACAGATGTTAACACATCCACTACTTCACAATCACCATCACCCCATCTCATCCAGTACAGAAGGAAAAGAAAGTCCACCTTTGTGGTACATGATGAGAACATTGAAACCACACATACACCCATTTCATCACCACCATTTGAACCCATTCCAGCCATTCCATTATCATCTTTCTCACCACACACTTCCAAATTTTCATCCCATCCTTCCACCACCATAAGACCACCACCAACCATGATCCCATTCGCTGCTCAGTATCCTCTTGAACTTGACACCATCAAGGGGGAAATTCAATCCTTCTATAATACTGAGGATCCATCACAGCTATCCTTCCCATCTCTCTCAAATCAGAATCAGCCTAAGCCTAAGAATGTTGATGAATATCTGAAACTGAAAGCACTACAGGTAGATATGATTGTTAAAGAGAAGTGTAAAGGAAAGGATGACAGGACTGCTCAGGGCATCCATTCAGCAGAACTTAGCAAATTGAGAAGGATTGAGGATTTTGCTAAGGACCTGAGTAAGTCTATGTCAAACAAACCAATCAGTGGTGAAGTGGTGAAGTTGATCAGGGATTCTCTTCTGGATCAAATCATGGCAACTAAGCCTTACAAAGCAAATAGAAAACATTTCACAGGCTGGACCACTCATGCTCTACAAGAAGAACTGAATAGAATTGAAGAGTTAGCTAAGCATCCAAATCAGAAGGCTTCTATTCCTGATTTCAGAAAAGGCAAAGACCTTGTCAAAGCCTTGAAATTCAAAAGAATGAGGGTAGAACTTGTAGCTGCTGGTTTTGGAAAAATGAAGTCAGTATCAAAATGGGCTGAGCTAAGGCTAGTTGAAACCTACAAGACCCTTGAAGAGAAAAGAAAAACTGATCCAACGCTTCCAAGAAAACCAGTTTACCCTGATGAAACAGAGGTTAGAAAATCCCAACAGACCTTTTCACTTGATAGCTTACTCTCAACATCAGATCTCACCATTGCTGCCAAGAAGCATCACAAAAGGCAAAAGGAGATGTCCAAGGAAGATCAAAAGAAATTTGCAGATACTTTTGTGAAAGAGGGGATTTTCAACCAAGTTCATTACTTCTATAATCTCATCAGTGAAGAACTCAGAAAACTCATTGGCAGGCCTCCATCACCAAACTCATCAAAAATAAATTTGCAACCCCAAAACTCCTCAGATTCAAAAATTCTAAAGTGGAAAGTCAAGAAAGACACCCACGAATTGACTCTGCTCAGATCTGATGGAGAAGCTCAAAAGTTAAGCATGGATGATGCATATGGTCTGTGTGCAGATGATCTCCTAGACCTGCTGAACTTAGAGCTAGAAAGGGATGCTAAAGACTCGTTCTCTTTCAACTTTGAATTACAATTTAAAGGCCAAATTAGAGAAAGTCTGATGAGAAATAATGATCAACAATAAAAGTTGAGTTTTGGCGTCATCTGTTCTAGGGGGAGATTGTTGGGTCTGCTGACCTGGAGAAGCATAGATGAAGTGAAAATCCAAAACATACTAAACATCTGATCATCAATAAAACAGTATTTTGCATACAAGATCCTCCCAAAGACTGTTGACACTAACTGTTGTTCCCTAACAACTGCTGTACAAACTGCTGCTTACAAAGTCTATTGAAGAAACCACTGTCTACCAAAGGTCTGATGAAGAAACGTCTGCTAAGCCAAAGATCTGAAGATACAAGGTTTGTTGGAGCTAACAGCACTTAGGCTCCAACAGATGATTCAAGAAAACTGAGTTTACTCCATCAGCTGTTAGACATCAAAGGTTTAGTCTTCAGTTTTTTCAATGTTACAGTAGTTGTATTAGAGCAGATGTTTTATGTTGTTATTTCTGTTAGATATCAATGTCTTAGGTGACGTCAGCCTTAGGTCATCAGAGCTTTAGTTTGTCTATAAATAGAACAGTGCCTGTACTGTTTAATTCATCACTCCAAAACATTCTCTTGTATAAACAAAGTCTGTGAGTGATCAGGCTGAGGGGGAGATTGTATAACTTGTACTGAAATCTGTGATGACTTATAATAGTACTTGTTTTAAAACAATTGTCCTGTTTGTTATGATTTAAAGTTTATATTTCCGCTGCACTTTCCATTATTATTCATTTTCATTATTGTTTCATTTACTAAACTTCATAACAAATCAAACTCAGATCCTAACATATAACTTAAACAAAAGATTAAAACCAGTTCAAACATCAAACAATAGTGAGTTTTTCCTTTGTTATTTCCCCTTTGTTGCTCTTTAACCCTTTGCAGCCTTGCCAACCTTTACCTTTTTTACTCTTTCCTTTACTTGAACTTGGATCCATTTTTACATATTTCTTACTTGGGCCTTTACTTGAACTTGGATCCAACACATTTACAACATTCATACTTAATCTTTTACTTGTAGTTGGATCACCACATTTACAACTTTCTTACTTGGGCCTTTACTTGAACTTGGATCCACCACATTTACACCTTCCTTATTAGGGCCTCCAAAATATGGGATTGAACCTTTGCAAACAGCCATAAGCCTTTCTTTATCATTTCTGTAGAAGATGATCTCCCTCTTTGTTTCTACTACATGCCTTTTAAGAAGTTCTTTGACTACTTTCTTATTTGGAAACTGTTTACTAATAAAAAACAACAAACTCTTACTCATTTCTTCCTTTCTAATCATACTCAAATTTCTTTTCCTTGTTTTCTTAATGTCTTCACCTGATGAGGAACTACTAAATGAATCACTGTCTATAGTTTCTTCTACTTCTTCTACATGTTTTCCTTTACCATCACTCTGTTCTAGTTCTTCATTATCTACATAAAACCCCTCATATCAACTTCCCTTCATCAATAAGATTTGCAAGATCAACATATAATCATCAAAATCATCTCCATTGTCACCCATATCTTCATCTCTGTTTTCAGTTTCACTGCTTTCATTGCCTACATTGTTTTCATTGACCACGTTTACTTCATTATCTTCCTTCTCATCATTGTCACTATCTGATGGATTCATCACTTTATTCAAAACATCCGCAAACACTGCATCAATAAGTTGCATATTACTAGGGCACAAAGTGGCAGGTTCTTGATAATTTTTTTAACGTAACTGTGCTTTCTCCAACTTCAACATAAACACTAATCTAAGGTTCACCACCCAAACATTTCAACATACTAACTACACTAGAATTGTTGCTTAAATGCCTCAATGCAAAGTCTAAGTTATCATTGGGAATTAGATAATGAAAATAGAGAGTCCACCTGTCACAATAACCAAGTTATGCAACAATTTCGAATAGTTCATTCACACTAAATGTATCCTTTTTAATCAAATCCACATAATTGACCTTGCCATTTGCATAAACCCTATCAGGAAAGTTTGTAAAAACCCCTCCATGGTGTAGCTTTACACAAAATAATTAATGAAAGTCAAATATAAAATCAACATACAAAGCAACTATTGGTGTTTGCATCCATATGAATTTAAGTGTTTTAAACATACCTAAAAAAGTAGCTTATTCAATCCCTAGGTTCTTATAAAGTAGAATATGAAGAAACCCCACCCCCTCTCTAATCTACGATTAAAAAGTAAGACTAAGAAATGTCGGGTGGGCCCACAAGGATATAAATGCCATAGAAAGTGTTAAAATCCATGTGTCTCATAGCCGACTCTTATTTAGAACACTAGATTATATCCCGGAATCCTTCTAGGCTAGATAAATAAAATATGAAGTGATAAAATATGTTATAATGTAACATAGAAATTAGTGTACTATAATATGAAAAAACAACAATTTAATCATGTGAATAAGAATGAAAATGTATATTAAAAAGAAGATGTATGTTTGAATAAGAAGTAGACCTAGAAAGAACCATTGCAAAGCATGATTGAGGAAGTGGTCTTGAAGGTGTGATTTTTTTTGGAGTGGTTTTAACCTGATCTGCTCTTGATGAAAATAGAATTCCTAGTTTGAACATGATTAGTGACTTGCCTAGACATGATTAATGAACTACCCGAATGTTGTGTTTTCTTTTTTCCTATATGAACAAAAAACCCACCAAAAAAAGTCGTCTTTTTTCTCATTTTTTGTATAGCACAATGGTACTCGTTGGAAAGATAATAAAACGTTTGTTAGTTTGGTGTATTTTTTTAAAACCAATCTCGTATATAAAAGTTATTAACGTTTTAAAATTAGGGAGGAGTCATGAGAGAGAAAAAGACTTTTGGATGTAAATAAGGAGGATGATGCCACGTGGCACACCCAAGGGGGAGGATGACCTCATTGAGCGCTATGTCAGCTTTAGTGCTTTCTTTTATTAATACTATGTGAAATCCCGTGTGAAAACACGGAAAGACTACATCCAACTAAAGCTGAAAATCTATTTTTTGATGTGTGTGCTTCTTCGTTTCGTAACCACTGATGTGAAAATGAACATCAAATGGTTATCCACTGATGAAGGAAGTAACAGGTGATGAAAGAAACTTCGTTTTGTACCAATTTCTTTTATGTACTGTGATTTATAACATTTGTTCAGTTGTCAACAGATGTTCACAAACAAACTGTCAGGGGTTAAAAGTATTCTCATATTATTCTATATCCTATTTTACCACAACTATTGATTTGTTACTCAAATTACCATGTTTCATCCAAAAAAGATAGAACATTGTATAATTATAAAAAAATATGTAAAATAAAAAATTCAATATATTTAGACGCATAATAATTTAAAATACATTTAAATAATTAATATGTAGTCTTCAACAGTTCTTTCAATCTTTTGTTCTTCTCTTGAACATGGTTTCTGTAAGACCTACAGATTTTTTTGTGAGTGTTCACTAAACTTTTCATTTGTCCTTTTGTTTTCCATAAGAAATGAAGAGGTTGTCCATCGCTCACTTGATACCTTGGTAGCAATCGCCTGATTGATTTTCAAGTCCGTCTTCCAAATATGGTGTTCAAGTAATCGTGTAGCACCTTCAATTACATCCAGAAACTTCTGCTCTTCGTTGTCTTTAAAACATTTTTCAAAAGGAGTTTCTGAAGCTCTGTCATTTCCGACCATTTGTTGTTGCTGGATTCCATCTTAATAATATTCTTATAAGATTGCTAAAGTTATGTAGATGTATATGGTAAAGTTTAAATGGTGTGCTATAAGAAGAGATGAAATTGGTATTTTATAGTAAAAAATGGATTAACTATAATGAATCTATTAACTACAATGCATTAAGTATAATGAATCTATTAACTACAAGCCTTTATTATTTGTGTTGAATACATATCGATTTGACTACCTTCCCACTGAAGCAACGCTTCATATTCGCTTTTTTTAAAATCAAGTTAATTAGCGACAAAAATAAATATAGTATTTCCCAATATTTTGTACAAATACAAACATGTGATGTTTTCACGTTTTTTATAATATAATTCTGTAACTCCTGTTTTATCTAAATGTGGACATGAAAAGCTGTGTTGTTTTGTTTTTGTATAAGTTAGCAATGAATAGAATAAATAAAAGTATATTGTTTGTGTATATGAATTATTGTTGTTACGTCTAATTGTAAAATATTAAATTCTTACTCTTGAGTAAAATTGCAATATATGAATTGAAAAAAGTTGAATTTAAATTAAGTTTGAATTTAAAATATGTTGTTATTATGAGTTTTAATTATACTAAAAGAGTTGTTACTACAAATAGTTGTTCTTTCAACAGTTTCATTCAAACAGATGTGGGATATAAAGAAGATAATCAACGTTTATGAAAGTCTGTTTACTAAACACCAAATCAAGAAGTCAATTATCTGTTGCAAAAATTGCCAGTTTACTAATGCAACTTAACAGACCCGGTGATCAGATGACTTTCAAGATCTGTTAAACAGAACAAATATTGAAAAGAATCATCTATTGTAAGAAAAAATGGTTTAGCAAGATCTGTTCCTTTCACGATACCAGTTGATAGATACTAGAGTTGTTTTAATATTGAACGATGTTATAAACATAGAGAAATAAATCAACAGATGCATGGAAAGTTGTATTGGGATAACAGAATATTAAAAAGAAATAGACAATTTTAATCTTCAACTGAAATTCAATACTTTATTCAAAAAAACTACATGCAAAATACAAGCAAAAACATAAAAGAAAACTTCTAGCAAACAAACCCTAGAGAATGATCTTCCTTTCCATTGTCATTAGAACAAAAAACAAACACAAACAAAAGCAGTACGACCACAACAGTTCGTATCTAAACATCATGAACTTGGAAAACACTAAAGTTTCTGAATAGGTTCTGGATATTGTTTTCATAAATTGATGTTTTTCTTTGATTGTAAGAATCTTAGAAAAACAACAATTCCAACTCCATTACCAACGGAATGTTGGTAATACATTTTTCTTTGATTGTAAGAATCTTTGAGAAAACCGATGGAAGGGCATTTGAATGTAATATCATTATGCATATAGGATGGAGAATTGCAAAGTGGAAAAAGTTGAACAAATATAATTTGGAAAATGACTATTAGAAATTCCGCCCCTTGTATAGGGTGAATAAACTATCTGTAAACTTGATTTTGAAATATAAGTTGCATTTCAAGTAAAAGATAAAGTTAGAACTTATTTTTCGGACCTTTTATAGAGAGAAAGACAATTGGAACACAAAAATAGTAAAAAATATTCTTAATAAACTAAATTCAAAATCGTAATCATTAAGTTTGGAATTCGAGCCTCTGTTGAGATAAAATAATAATTTCTTTGACCCATTGTACAGTATTGAAAGATATCCTCATTTTTTGTATATAATCTTTTTTATAACATCTGTTGACTTGTCAACAGATGTTCTCAAATGTTTAAAGTAGTTATTTTTACTATTAAAGTAATAAAATATGTTACCCTTAATTTAATTTTTTTTGTTTTAACCAAACATTAAAAAGAATTTAATTTTACAAAAATTATTTTAAACAAAACTTATAAAAAAAATATCATTTTTCCTATAAATATTACTTTTAACTATACTCTTTTTACCAATATCTGTTAACTTACCAACAAATTTGTCAACCGGCTGTTATAGGATTCAAACTTATTATTGCTATTACAAAATTTCAATTTCATATGAAATATCCGAGTTAAGAAAACTACATGCAAAATGGAAGACTTGTAAAAAAACAAATTCAAATAACTCTAAAAACTGCTTTAACAATCTACATACAAAATACAACCAAACATAAAGGAAGTCTTCTAAGAAAAAAACCCTACAGAATGATCTTCTTTAGCATTGTGATCGGAACAAAAACACGAACAAATGAAGTACAGTATTCAACTTTTACTGCAACTGCATTAATATGATCACAACTTACATCGACAAGCCTTCGTAGCTAAACATAATCAACTTACAAAAATCCAGCCTAAATTTTCTAAACAGGCTCTAAATGTAGTAATAATAGATTGATCTTTTTCTTTGATTGTAAGGATCTTCTCAAAACACCAATTCCAAATTCATTACCAACAAATTGTTGTTATTCCTTTTTTCTTTGGGTATAAGAATCTTTGAAAAGACTGGTAGAAGAACATTTGAACATAATATCATTATCATGGAGAGTTTAAAGGTTAAAATAGTTCAAGGGATAAAAACTTGTAAAATGACTATTAGGATTTCCTCACCTTTTATAGAGTAAATAAACAATCTTTCTATAAATTTGATATTCAAGTATAAATTGCATTTCAACTATATATGTAAAGCTGGAAATTCGCTTGTTGGGTCTTTTATAGAGTGAAAGACAATTGGAAGACAAATAAAAAAATATTTTTTAGTATTTTGAAATTATTGTCGCTTTTGGGTCTTTTATAGAGTGAAAGACAATTGGAACACAAAAATAAAAAATAATATTTTTATATCAAAGTTTGTAAGTAACAACATTGGAGCTCATACTTTCAATACTAATTTACCTAATTCTAAATTTACCTAATTATAAATTAGTATTGAAAGTAGGAGCTCCAGTGATGTTACTTACAAACGTTCACCAGAAAAATAGATTGTGAAATACCATATAAATAAAGGGAAACTTATAATAGAAGCTTCAAGGGAAACTTATAAGGGAAGATTAATATAGGACTTAGGGGCTGTTTGGTTGATTAAGTGCTGAATTATTAAGATGATCTGAATGGTTAAGA
Organism: Ambrosia x helenae; assembly: GCA_030844895.1. Lineage (NCBI taxonomy): Eukaryota > Viridiplantae > Streptophyta > Magnoliopsida > Asterales > Asteraceae > Ambrosia > Ambrosia x helenae. The sequence continues at coordinate 34,459 of JAUTDX010004076.1, forward strand.
GGCTCTGAATAATTAAGAGCTGAATCATTCAGCTTCCCTTATTAGCTTAATGGTTAAGCACTTAATCATTCCATTCAGATGCTGAAACAAACAGTCTGAATGCTGAATGATTCAGAACTGAATGGTTAAGAGGCTGATTAAGATGCTACCAAACAGCCCCTTACTGAAAGCACTGAAAAGAACCTTATGGCGGAAGACTAATATAACTTGTCTCTGAATAATTCAATTATTGTCATGACAGATGTTAGAAATATTAATAACATATTTTTCTAGCAACAGACGTTAGGTATAACAAACCATATTTTACTAAATAATACATTTACATTATCCGACTTAACAAATTACATATAAAACACGGACAAACTTTAAGAAGATATGCTGATTTCTTGTAACTTAACAAACACCAGATGACAATTATGCATCCCATATATGATTACCGAGAAACTTATGGTTTCTCTATAATAAGCCTTCTCTTTAATAAGCTCTGGATATGGTAATTAAACGATTCAACCACCTTTCCCTATCAATACTTTTTTACTTGAGTGTAACAATTTTTCGAGACCATCCATTCCAACCTTATTATAAATTGTGTAGAATACTGCTGTGAAGACATTTAAACATAAAATCATTATACCTATGGGATGGAAAATTTGAAATTTGAAAGTGAGAAAGTTTCGAAGGAGAAAGAGATGGAAAACTAAATAGTACTTCGTTCCCATTTTATAGACTCTGAATGATCTTAGTTAATAAAATAAAAAATGAAATGACCATAATAAAATAATATTTTTAATAATTTAAGATACTTACTAGTATTTTATTAAATTAAATTTCAAAAATGTAATCATGATTTTGACAATGGAGTCTGTAAATCTTCAATGAATATATATTATATATATATTTTGTTACAAATTACGAATCTAGTAGTAGTAATTATTACCGAAATGATAGTTGCTTGTACGCAGACTCTTTAATTCCCAAGGGTACTGTACAAATTTTTTTTATTGAAATATTGTTGGACTGAAGAGAAGTTTTAACAAAACATATTCACCAAAAGATCTGTACAGACCATATGAACAGATGCATTATTTGTCTATTGCACATGTTAAAACAACTGCAGAACCTTTACAACAGATGTTGATATAGACGTTCTTTACAAAATTCTCAACAAAAGATAATAATTCAACTATTTCTAAATGTCAAAAATCACAAACCATAAACACTATTAACATAAACATAATAACAACATTATAACTTAATTAATAAATAATAATAATAGTAAAAAAAAAGATAATGCAATTTAATCTGCTTGTTCAAATACATTATCGTAGCTCTAATCAATTGTTCTAGATTAAGATGAAATGTATTCCTCCTGGTGTTACTCATTCTTATTTGATCCAATTCTTCTAGAAAATCCAAATCGTTAGAATTCTCTATCATCAATCTGTGGTATCTGCACTGCGAACCGTTATCATAAGACACAAGCACCATTTCATACTCATGAACGTAAAAGCAACTTACTACACGATATGTTGAATCCATTCTTCATCAGCAATTATTCGTTCTAAACATTCCCATTAGCAACATTTCATCTGAATACCTTAACCTAATGTTCCTACCAACTTCATACATCCTTCTAAAAAATTCAAGATCCATTTGTGCTATAGTTGTCACAGCCCCCGACCCACACCCCGGGCGGGGCGCTGCGACCGCGAGCGGTGGTATCGGTGTTTATATATTTATTTTGCAGCGGAAAATTTTCATCAGGATCGAAGTTAGGAAAAGCTTTCAACACCATTATTTTATTTATAAAATGGAGGTCCAACCCTCTATTGTACAAAAGATTTACATATGGATACCACCCTATATTTTACAAGCGAAATTCATAAAAAACATATTTCATATTTAATATCTTGTGACGAGCCACTTATTTAAACGGAGTGCTCACCACACCCCTTGTTCGCAATGACACCATCTTGTATTATTTATTTGGCAAGTCACCTGAAAAATGTTTTAAAAAGATTTGATCAGCGGAAAATGCTGGTGAGAACATTCCTTTAAAAATGACACATTTACATCACAATATTAAGGGTTTTCACACTTGGCTTTAATTACTATTACCGCCACTGTACTTGCCACTCGACCGGATCTATGGCTGTGTCATACCATTTTAGGGAATTGCTTCCCGAAATGACGTGTCGTGATATACCGCAGTATAAAGTAATGTGCACAGAACCCCACAATACTGGTGGTAATTAACTAGCAATTTAGCAAGCAACTTAATCTCTGTAATGTATCTAAAACCTTTGCTAAAACACTTTTAAACAATTTATACTATCACATTGTAGCGGGTTTAAAAGGTTAAAAACTCCCACTAACAATGTTAAAACATTTAGCCCACACACGTGGAAAACGTTGAATGAACTCACCTTAAAATTGGTTCTTGGTGTAAGCGTGGCCTTCTGGCAAGCAATTTCCTAATTTTTATCTAAAAAGAGCCTAATATGTTAGCATATCCATCATATTTAATACGAACATCACGAGATAGACTATCGATACTCGGGTCCGACTCTTGTTCAGTGTCAGGACCGTCTCGCTCTTATTCAGTGCAAGACTGTAATATCGACATTCACTCGATCGGATATCGTTGTATAAACGTAATGTGGGTAGGCTAATATACTGGTAGGTAGTTCCATGGCTCTTAAGTGTGTTAGTGAAATGAATTGTAAAAATATGGTATGGCAATTGCCGCTTTTATAGGCATACTCACATAACCTTGGCCTCCAAGTTTCATATTTTGAAGTTTATCTATCTTACGTGTTCTTTTTATCCATTTTATTATTATCACAATTTATTGTTTATCTCAATCTATTACACGTATATACTGTATATCTTCATCTCTTCATCTTATTTATTATTATTATTATTATTATTATTAATTAATTAATTTAAGCTGCTTAACTCGTTTTCTCTTATAACTTTTAACCTATAACGTTTTAGTAAATTCCGAATATACTGCTAAGACGAGCTAATTT
>JAUTDX010004077.1:0-26442 GCA_030844895.1 Ambrosia x helenae
AAATTTTGAATCTTCTAATGGTTTAGTATGAAGACTAAGACGGACTTGTAACATGTTTCTTAGTCTTTTAAACATTCGTATTTTGTAATCATGTTGTGATTTCAAACGTGTAGCTTGAAACCGCTTTGTGATTTCATAAATGTATTTTGGTGAATGTTTAGTCTAATCTAATTATGTAAATTCACAAATCTCAAGCATGGTTTTTATTAATATAAAATGGTTATGTCGGGTAAGATTCATTTATTTGGAATGGGTCTTACACTGCGTTTATTCATTTATAATGTGTCTTTTTATTTATTTATAACGCGTGTTTTATTTATTTATAACGTGCGTTTTTCAATCACTAACAGACACATATGATTCTTTTTTCTCCTTTATCATCTGATTCGTTGAGACGGTTTTAGGTTGTAGATGTTGTTTAACGAGTAAGATCAAAAGTTATTTACAAACAATGATGAAATGCTTACTTGATTTTACATTTCGTAGCCATAATGCTCTGTAATCGAATTAGTTAGTGAATCATGCTCTGTTTTTTCATTACAAAAACAGAGCATGTTCCAAGGTCATGGGTTTTTGTTACGTTCGTCACTTACGTGAGTTTTTTTCCCGATCATAAAACTGATTATCGAGGAAAGGGCGACGCAAATTGAATTGAATTGAAATTTGTTTTTGCAATTGGATAATAATACCCTTACCTGTGTTTTAAACGGTTTTTAATTTTCTTAAACTTTACGATCGTGCCACCATGTTATACTTAACCCTAATCTACGACATATGTTCATTCTCACGCTTTGTAGGTTAAGGTTCCTTTATATATTATCCTTCATCTTATCTCTCATCCCTCACAATCACTTTCAAAACATATTAAAAATTATATAAGGTAAACAGTGCTCATCCAAATTTACTAATATACAGTAATTTTTTCTTTCTCATCTACTCAAAATCATTTACCACTTATTAAAATATAGAGATTTCACTATGATGAATCACAACAATCAATTATATAGAGATTTCCACCAACTTGCAAGTCATGACAAATAGAGAGAGTTTTATATCACCTCCTGTTTCGTCCCTTCCAAAGTTAAGAAGTTAACTTTCTTGGTTATTAGTTTTCTCCAAGTAGCTTACTTTTCTTTTCTTTCTTCTCCACGACAAATATCTTCACCTGCCAGTTTTCTTGCTTCCAATGTTTTTTCTTCTCCGCCAAACTAGAATCAATTCTCTAAACTTGCCGACTTCTTTTTCAACCACCACCGGGTTCACGTATTGTGGTTGCAACCCCGCAAGGGGTTGCTCCCCTTCTAGGATAAGACTCTCAAACCCGCCAAACTCTGCTACCAATTGTTGGCCCAGACAATCAGATCAAACACGAGATATTTGGGGGACAAATCCACGACTCTTTCTATTCAACCAAATGAACTTACAAGCAAAGAGACAAATAAAACCAGTAACCTAGACCTTTATTTGTACTAAATTAACCATACCAATCTTACTTAAATATTACTTCCAATTATAATCTAATACTAGAGTCAAGTTATTCTACACAGTGTAACAAAAATAAGAAAGGTGAGAATGATACAAAAAACACAATAGATCATCAAATATGACACAATGAGCCATAAAATATAACACAGTGCTGAAAAATATAACACAGTGCTGAAAAATATAACACAATGCTAAAGAAAAAAGACACAATGAATTGAAAAAAATAACACAATGATAAAAATAATAAAAAGACACAATGATATAACATATTTTCTAAAAACTACAAGCTAAAACCCCAAAAAACGAGGACCTAAAAACTAACATCGTAGGGTTCGATGAGACGGTTCCAATGCCGCTTGAATGAGTTCAATCGAAGTCCTTTTGATATCCTTCCTACGATTTCCTATTTTTCTTTCACTATGTATTTGATCCTAACCCTCTAATGAGTCCTAATCTCACATCATTATCTCTAGTAATTAAACAAACTAGATAATTCTAAACATTGAAATTATTAATTAAATACTAATTGATTAAACTCTCCACTTTAACCCCTTCAACTTTCAACATATACGACTTTTAGGATTAACTTTCAATAGATGTAACTTATCTGTAGGTACGATTGCGTACCTGAGTCCTTGATGGATCAATATATACAGAACTAAACCACATAAAGTACGACGGTTATGCAGGTGATATATGGAGTTTTGGTGTGTATACATGAATTTTATTTAGGTAGGTTTTCATTCGCTGTCGGTAGGCAAGGCGATTGGGTGAGTTTGACGTGTGAGATTTGTATGTCTCAGCCATCAGAGGCTCCCACTTCAGCATCACATGAGTTTCAGAATTTATCTCGTGCAGTTTGTAGCGAGATCTGCCGAGTTGGTGGACAGAGGCGCAACTGCTCCGGCATTCGTTTGTTATTGGTGGTTTTGGTAATCATACGAGTAATAATAATCAGGCGCATCCGACTCATCAATTGCTTCCTCCACCTCCTCGTCCTCTTTTTTCTTCTTCGTCTTGATTTCTCTTCGTTTTTATTGTAATTTTCTCAGAGTTTACTTGTGTTATGAACAATTTGAACATTATCTGACAATAACTGAATGGAAGAACCAGAAGCCATAAATTGGGGTTGGTTTGTTACAGTATCAGTACTCAGTATTGTGTACGATAAAAAAATTATTTAAAACGGTTTCATTACACAAAAGTTGTCTCATATAACCCGAAAATAAAGCCGTGTTTTACATCAATTGAAAAACCATAAAAACGAATACCGGTAATGGTTCCAACAATATCGATACTGGTACCGATGTTCGGTCATGATTAGTGTCGTTCATCATGGTATTCACACTTGATGCAACTTACGATACCAAAAATATACCTTATTTTGAATATATCTCTGCTTTTGGACAAGTTATACCTGAAAGTCGAGAAAAAATATAATTCGTGTTTTTGGATGGATCAAAAAATTGACCACCATGTTGAATCTTACTCTTATCACTCCCCTTTCCACTGATGACCACCCATCTCTGAATTATGTCGTGAAATCAACTTCTTGGTTCAATGACAATGAAGTCAAAGAGATCATAAAGAAAAACAGTAAAAAAAGTTAAAAACAAATAGTAACCCTATAGAAATGAAATGACCCATATGAAGACAACTTGTAGGTCAGCATCACAATTTTTTAAATGGGTATTTTTCAGAAGGCAATGACATCTTGACAAGATGGTATTTTTTAAAACACGTCGACAAATAGACCATGTTGCAGCTAGAGGTTGTTGCATCGCCACTTTAAATTATATACGTGTCTTTTCAATTTGTTAAAGATGTTGCGACTAGGGGTTACAACATCTTGTTTTTTAGTTTTGATCAACTTTTTCTCAGATACTGTCGACGAGAGAAGAGTATGTTGCAACCTCTGGTTGTAGCACCTCAACAAATTAAGCAACAAACTTTGGTCTCAAGCTTGCATGGCACAAGTTTTAAAGCTAGGAATGTCGTAACCTTTAGTTGCGGCATACCCATTTATCAAAGCGATTCAAACAACATAACCTACTGTCATCATAGCCTTTAAAGAAATACCCAATTAGAGTGAAAATATACATGTCACGGCGTCACTAGTTCAATTCTCCATCCATAACCTCTCCAAAATGTTATCACTTGCCCCAAGTTTTGTGACATGTACTCATACAAGCTCACAACAATGCCACGATCATAGCGTAGAACATGTTTTGGTGTTGATACCGCCTGAAGAAACACTAACCGAAACGGTTGTCCGGGTCATACCTCGACGATATTGAATAGGAGAATCACACCTTGTTCTTCTTCTCTTTTCCGGTTCAGATCTGCAATGAAAGAAAGGAAGGTGGGGAGTGGAGGTGACTGCTAGGAGACTACAGGTAGAATCCAACGTACAGACACAAAAAGTGATAGTGGCTGCCATGGTTATTTTGGGGGTAATCTCTTATGTTCCGTAATTAGAGGTGAAGACCTCTTTATATAGGGCTTTTATAGGCCACCATCATGGGCCCCTAACTATATGGGCACATAGCCCATTGGCACCAAGCCTAGTTAGGCGGTTACCTCCGCACCCCAATATTAGCAAATAATATAACAAGTAATAAAATAACGAACACGGTATGTCGGGTCAGACACCATACCTCTAGACCGCCTAACCAACTCCCTCCACCAACCCACGACTTGCGTCTATCCTTGGTTATCTCAATGTTGTGTAATTTGTTTTTAAGTTGTTGCTTAGTTTTTGCAGCTTATATCACAACATGTTCATAAATGAGAACTCTGCCATAGTTTTGATACATAAACTATAGAGTATGTTATGGCTTATTTCTAGATCTATAACTAATAACAATCTTATTGATTTAAGAGATTTACAAAAATTTTGTTACATGGTTGGCTATTCTCTCTAAAGTTTTAGTCACAAAAATTGAGCAACAAACTTTAAACACGATACTTTAGAAAAGATGTTGATCAGCCAAAGTATACCTATCTATGATGGTAAGCATAACAAAATGAAAAAGGCATATAAACAAATATATATAAACACTAATTAGATTGTTCACAAGCAAAAGAAGTTTTATGTTAGAAGTAAAGGAAATAACTTATGCAGTTTAAAAAAGAACTATACCAAATACCCTGCAAACCATTCATGTTCATAGCAAAGCATAACTAAACCAAACATCATCATCTATACGTCTGAATCATTCAGTTGCTCATTGCTCGATGACTCACCGGCCATCCAAGCCGCATGTCTCTGTGTATCATTCATCGGACGCCTCGTCGACAATATCCTCATTCTCTTTACGCCATCAGACCGTCCTTGTGATGATTCACCAGCCTGACTAGACCCCTTTCGCCTTCTAACCTTGCTACTTGAACCCCTGCTGCACCCTCGCTTTGAGCCTCGTGCGAATCAACATCTGCAAGACCATTCTCTAGTGCCCTGACCAGATTCTCAAAATAAGAGCGAGTCACTCTAGTCAAATCAGTTAAGTTTATTCTAAAACGGTTAAATTGTTCCTCAGTGGCGTCTTTATCTTCGTTCATAATATAAGTCTGTAGTTCTTTCTCAGCACAAAGATGCAGCCTTTCTAAGCCAGTTTCTGCTTCACCCTGCACATACTCGAAAAACGACATTTTAGCCTCTTCTTCTTTGGGTATGTAATACCCATACGCATAAGTCCACTTCAGCACCCGCCTGCATTCAACTATCTGTAACCACGCATCTATAATGAACTGTAAATCCGTCTCGGGCTGACAGTAATTTAAACTTAGCGTCTTGAGATCAACAGTTTCAATCTTATGCAAGTCCACAAGCGCCTGTTTTCTCGACTTCTCATTCGCAGCCCAACGCTCATAGTAATGCGTATACCTCTCGATTGCTTGTTTAGCCAACTCTCTTTGTCGTTCCGCATCATTAACCTTAGCCCCTTCTTTAGGATAACTATTACACGCTCTCCCATCATGTCTGTTATACGGCCCAAGACATAACCAACAAAACTCATACCCACACGGCGGCCTACAAGTCATATGCATACACCCATGATTCTTCTCAATCGACCGCTTACACTTCGGACAAGGCTTCGTATACGCAAGAATCCAGTTCGTATTCTCCGCTTCAGCATTATTCTTCAACACCCATTTCCCCACCGTCTCACAATCCAACGGCCGATGCGCATCCTCCATACACTTCCAACAAAACCCATACTTACAAAAACACGAAACATCATAACTCCCCATCTCAAAATCATCATCAAACTCAACCGCGTACTCACACCCTGGCCCCGGACACCACTTAATCTTCCTACTACTCTCCACATAACTCCTAACCATAAACCCATCATACCTTCTCTTCACCCTCTCATCCACCAACACCTTAACCATATCCGGCCCAACCGCATAACCACACCCCGGCTCCGGACACCGCAAACTCAAACACCCGGGCCCATCATCAACAGCACCACACACATAACCCCTCCAACACACCTTACAAAACCAATGATCACACCCACAAGTAGCACTATCCCCTACATTAACAGATTCAAAACATATCCCACAATCAATAACCTTATCACCCGATTCGGGGAACTTAACCGACAACTCGACATCAACCAACCCAACACTCTGCCTAACATTAACCTCATCCTGAAACCAAGCTTCATGTACACTATTAACATCCCAATTATACTTAACTAACAACATGCAAGCAGAATCTTTAGAAACAGATAAAACAGAGGTAACCTTAATAATATCTTCATCTTGACGTTGAACAAGATCATCTTCTTTTAAAATTAGATAACTTTTGTTGGGTTTGGAGTTGACTTGGTTGATCAGAACATTGGAATCATGGGTAACTTCATCTATGTCGTAATTATTATCATCATCATTGTTGGAATAAACGTTGTCATCGTCGTCGTCGTAATAATAATCTTGATCATCGGAATAATCCATGGGTATGGATGAATTGAATAAAGGGTATAGGAATTGAGAGATCGGGTAGGGATTGATTAAGGAATATTATTATTATGGGTTTAAGAAGAATTTTTTTATAATTAAGATGGCGAATAATTTGGGGATTGTTTTGGGAGGAGATGAAGGTAAGGAGGTTTTAGTGATTATCTTAATTATTTTTGCTATTTTAACTATGGGAATTTAATAATTTATGGTAAAGAAATTTGATAAAAAGGGGAAAATATTGGGAAATAAGACTTTTGGAAATTTAATGGAACTTTGGTTTCTGGGTCTACTTGGCCCAAAAGGTCGTATTAGATTTGGATTGATAATACCATGGTTTAAAAAGGCTATCCGAGGCGTGTTTCGACGCTTACACCTCAGCTAAGGCGTTAAAAAATAGCCTATGAGGCTTAGCCTCATTGGGTAATTTGAAACGTAAGCCTCAGTGAACTCGAGGCGGTTCAAGGGTTTGAGGCGAGGCGATGAGGCTTAAGCCTCAGCAAAACATGCGAATTTGGTACTTATTTTAGCTTCTGTTGGGCTTAATTGGTGGGCCCAACAGAAAAGCATACTATTGAAGTTAAAAAAACCACTGGCCCAATACCAACATAAAAGCATACTAAAAGAATGAGTTTTTTAGGTTAAAACTTATTCTTTTAGCAGCAGCCAGCAGCTACGGGTGTTCAAATTCGGATAATCCGAATTTCGGATAGTCAATATTGGGATCCGAATTCGAATACGAAAGTTCAGATTTCCGAAATTCGGATAATCCGAATTTTGGATTCGGATTCGGATCATCCAATGTATAATCCAAAACTTAAATATAAAATAAAAAAATGTCCTCCTTTATGTCTAAAACGTGAACTTGTTTAAAAAAACATAAATCGAAGTTAGATAAACGAAACTGGAACAAAAAATGTAAAAAAAAAAAACTTACCGTTTGGTGGACGGAGGCTGTTGAGGTCGGAGATGAGGTGGACGGGGGCTGTTATAGAGAAGAGAAGAGGGAACGATTGTTATGGATTGGAGGAGTATGGACTTAGGGTTAGGAGGATTAGGGATTTACGATTGTGTATTGTGTTATGTAGTGTATATAATATTATATATTTTCATATAATTTTTTAATATTCGGATTTGGATAATCCGATTATTTGAAAATTTTCAAAATTAGGATCCGAATCCAAAATTTTGGATTATCCGAAATTTCGGATAATTCGGATTATCGGATCTTTTGGATTCGAATTTGGATTCATATTTTTTTGAACAACCCTACCAGCAGCAACATCGTAAGAAAGCAAACATCTATTTCTCCTAGGTTCTTTTCTCAATTCTTCTCTTTCTTTTTAATCAAAAGCAGTTTAATTTAATTATAGTTTTAGGCAAATAGTGTTTCATTATAATGTTATACATTTGAAGTGGGTTCCGGTTTCAAGCAAAGTGGGTTTCTTTTCTAAATAGGATTTTAGTTACTTGTATGTAATTAGTTATTTTTTATGTTCATTTGAAGTTTAATAATTTGTTCTGACAGATAGGGCCTGATTAATTGTATGGCTGGATAGAATTAAACTGCTTTTGATTATCTTAGCTGGTAAATAGTATGTCAAATCTTGCTTATGAAAATCAATGATTATGTTTGCCAGATAGTATAGCTAGCAATGGATCAAGAAAAGATCCAGCTTGGAAATATGGTGTGGACCATGAGGTTCCAGCAGAAGGTGCAAAGAAAGGTTACAAATACATAAAGTGCAACTTTTGTAGTAAAGTTATTAGTGGTGGAGTTTCAAGGATGAAAGCACATCTTGGTGGTATGCACAAAAATGTTGCACTGTGTCTTCAAGTGCCACGGGAAGTAAAAGAAGAGATTAAAGAATATGTTAAAAGTTTGAAACTACAAATTCAACTTCCAACGGAATTTTGAGGAGGCAATTGATGCTGGAGCATACTTTGGAAGTGGTGCCGGTGGAAATGCGAGTGGCGAATTTTCTGCACACGTAAAAAGTGGTTCAACAGCTACACAACAAAGTATGTTTAGATTTTTGAATACCGAAGTAGACAATGAGGAAGGACCAAAGGCGGACGTGAAGATGACACCAACCATGGCTACGAGTCCTTCATTCATTAGCATGCTCCGATCGATTGGTAACTATGGTCGAGGATTAAAACCTCCAACCATGTACGAGTTGAGGACATGGATACTAGAAGAAGAAGTGAATACAACGACACTTTTTGATGAAATAAAAGCTACATGGAAGAGTACCGGAGTGTTATTGTTATTACATGGTTGGTCCGATATGAGAAATAGGAGTCTCATAAACTTTTTGGTGAATAATCCATATGGTACGGTTTTCTTGTAAACGATTGATGCATCCGATTATTTCAAGAATGCTCAAAAATTGTTTGAGTTGCTTGATGGGGTGGTTGAAGAAATTGGTGAAGATCTTGTTGTGCAAGTCATGACAGATAATGCGAGTGCATACAAAAAGGCTGGAGCTTTGTTGATGGAAAAGAGGAAAAGCTTGTATTGGACCCCATGTGATGCGCATTGCATCGACTTAATGCTTGAGAAACTAGCGGAGTTGCCACAACAAAAAAAAATGTTGTGATTAAAGCAAAAAAGAATTAGCAAGTTCATTTATAACCATCAGTGGGTATGGAGTTTGGCTAGAAAGTTTTTAAAAAAAGAGCGACCAATCACCACTAGATTTGCCACCGCTTTTTTTACTATAGAAAGCGTGTATGGATTGAAACAACAATTACAACAAATGTGTTTCAACTGAATGGGTTAATTGTGCTTGGGCAAAGAAAGCTGATGGAAAATAGATAAGGAAAGTAGTCATGGACGAGAGAAATTTTTGGCCTAGTGTGGTTTATTCTCTTAAAACCGCAAAGCCACTTGTAGATGTGTTGAGGATAGTTGATGGGGAGCGGTCACCAGCTATGGCTTTTATTTATGGTGCCATGGATGAATGCAAGGAAAAAATTGCAAATAACTTTGATAAGGATGTATCTTCTTATAAAGAGATTTGGGACATCATTGATCAAAAATGGGAAAACCAAATGCATCATGACTTGCATGCGGCCGGCTACTACTTGAATCCCCGATTTAGATGGAGCCCCGACGTTTCCAACCGCCCGAAAATAAAAATAGGATTGTACAATTGCATGGGATGATTTGTTAAGAATAAAGAAGTTTATATGAAGATTGAGGCTCAACTTGATGAATACAAATACAAGAGAGGAATGTTTGGACATAGAGCTTCTCTCGGCTCATATATGCAATGAGCACCAAGTAATTATATTATATTATATTAAATAATTTATAACTTATAAGTTATGAATACTGAATCTTTCTACTTTTTTAATTATTCATTTATTCTCTAACTTATTTATTCCTAACATATATAGTTACATAGTGGGACCATTATGGAGATGAAGTTCCGGAGCTAAAGGCCTTCACGATGAAGATATTGGGTCTTACATGTTCGGCTTCGGCGTGTGAACGTAACCAGAGTACATTCAATCAAGTCCATACAAAAACAAGAAATCGGTTGAGCACCGATAGGATGCATAAGTTGGTGTACGTTATGTACAATAAGAAACTGAAGCAAAAGTTTATAAGGAAGACTAATCTAAAGACGGTGAGGACCCGCTAGTTGTCGATGAGATTTTGTCAGATGATGAGTGGATAGCCGACCCCGAGTTTGATGACATTAGAGGAGATGACATTTTTGGAGTTGGCGGGTCAATTGGGGAACAAGTTGAGAGCTCATTGTCTAGGAAAAAGAGACGTTCAAATTAATCTGGTTGATGAAGACGATGACGATCCAACTTTGAATCCAAATTTTGTTGATGAAAACAATGAGGAAGATGCGGAGGAGAACGTCTTTTTTAACATTTAAGTCATAACCGTCCCAATTTAGCTTACTGTTTTGTTGAACTATTTTCCATCTTTAACTATTTTATGTCTTGTTGAACTATTTTGTGATGGTTTTATAACATTTATGTTGTTTGTTTTATATTAAATTGTGATTTTATATTATTTTTTTAGTAATATCTTGAGGCTTACGCCTCGTGAGGCTAACAGACAACACCTCGAGGCCCGTTTCAGCCTTTTAAAACCTTGGATGATACATCGTCATCATACATGCACCCTTGTATATGGTTTAGTGGGAGAGGGGAAAACCACTATTAGATTACACGGTGTGGTGATATGGGGAGACGGTGAAATCATCAAGTTCATCGTCTTTGTCATCGTTATTGTCACTTGACAAATTTGTTATCATCTTCATCTGACTAGGGAGCGGAACTAATAATATTATCGGTTCAGAAAGTCGTTCAGTGTATCATTGAAGACGACGAGTGTTCACAACTCAAAAGGAGGAAATGATAGGAGAGAATTGAATCCGCTCCTCTTTTTTTACAACGCGGAATAATTTTCTTTTTATAACGACTAACTTAGGTACTGTTCGTTTCACAGGAATGAAAGGGAATTGCAATTGGATGGAATTTGAATTGGATTTTGAAGAATCCCTTAAAATCCCATAATGTGTTTGGTTGGTATAATCATTAATGGAATTGGAATGGAAAATATATAAAATGACATAAATACCCTTTAAAACTAGTAAATTGACATGAATTCCTACATATTTGATAACATTCCATCCCACATTTGAAGGATTTTAAATTCCAAGAATTGGAGGATTTCAAGTAATTTTTAATTCAATTTCCAATCCTTTCTTTTATTGCAACGAACATGATATGAAATGGAATCAAATTCCAATTCCTTTCGAATTCCATTTCATTCATGTGAAACAAACACTACCTTAGTCCTAAATCTATATAAACCAAAGCCATTTTAATGACATGACACTTAAAGAGGGCATTCTCTCCCTTGAGTGTGTCATGTGTCATCCCATGTGGCAGGGGCTTTATTTTAGGAAAATAATAATTTAAAAACAAAATTAGATTTTTCTCTCTAATATTTCCTCCCATAACTTTTAAACGTTAATACCTTTTATATACGAGATTTTTTAAAGAAAAAAATTACACTAAATTAACGAGCGTTTTATTATCTTTCCAACGAGTACCATAGTGCTATATAAAAAACAATACTCCTATAAATAAAACTCATAAAAGAAACTGCACATACCCGCCTCCTATAAGTTATTTCTCTCTCGCACTGCTTGATCTTAAACTAGCCATGTCTTTCGACCACCACCCTCGACAAGAATGTAGACTACAACATCGCAACACCAAGGTTTTCGTGGCAGAAGCTGTTGGTTTTCCCGGGACCCAGTTTTTCTTTTTTTAAATCTGTAGTTAAACTATAAGGTGATAGTTTAAGGGCATGTTAGTTAAAGCTAATTGTCTATGTGATAATTATTAGTCAGTCAGTTATGTCAGTCAATTATGTCATCATAGTCAACTCTCATGACCTGTATTTCCATAACCGTTGTATAGATATTATAGGAGGCCATCGAGATTAGTTAGGCTCTTGATATTATATATTGTATCCTTTCTATGTTGAATGGATCAATCACAATACACATCATTTCATGGTACCAGAACCATGAAACTCTAAAATCCTTAAACCGCCAATACTACCATTCTTTTCCATTTTTTTTCTTTTCTTCTGTTTGTATCCATGGCCGAACAACCTCAACGAAACCCAGCAGCCCCTGCCGATCCCAACTCCAAACCACTGCACCCTGTTTATTCCGTAACGAATATCACGAACAAGGTTCGCATGCTCGATGGTGACAAAGTCACATATTCTGACTGGGTAAAACTTTTCAGACTTTATGCCCTCGGGAATGATGTTCTTAATCATATCGATGGTTCCAGCGCCCCCGAAAAATCTGACCCGTCTTACGAGGCATGGGTTAAGATTGATGCCATTGTCCTTCAATGAATATATGGCTCTCTTTCTAATTCGTATCTGAAACGTGTCATTGACACGGATTGTACCGCACAACAGGCTTGGGATCGGCTTCACACGGTTTTCCTCAACAACAAACTTGCTCGTGCCGCCACTTTGGAACATGCTTTTACTAACACCACCATGGCGTCTTGCTCGTCTTTGAACGAGTATTTTCAGAAAATGAAGGATCTTGCGGAGCAACTCAATGATGTTGATCACCCGGTAAGTGAGTCTCGTCTTGTATTACAAATGATTACGGGTCTCCCCCAAGAATACGACACCATTGCATCTTTTATTATTCAAGCCGAAAAATCATGGGATGATGCTAGAGAAATGGTTGAACGTGAACAACGACGTCAAGCCGCTAGACAAACCGCCCTTACGGCCCATGCTCCACTACCGAACCAACCATCCAACCCTACTTCGAACCCCTCCAACACCTCTAACTCGACCCCACCTCGACCTTATCACCCTGCCCAATCCTTTGACCCTCGCAACTTAACCCCGGGGTAGGGGCCGAGGCCGTAACTCATACCGAGGACGCGGTCGTGGTTGCTATTCCTACAACCCAAACTACTACCAAAACTATCCCACAGCCAACAACAACTCCCAAACTCACCCTTCACCTTACGGGTCATCCACTCCACCTCCTCACACTTGGTGGGCCTCTCCACCCCCATGTCCATATCCATCCCAAAGCCCTTAGGCTTCCCAATGGTCTCGTCCAACCACATACACCCCACCACAGCAGCCCACAACAACTTCCACCCCACCTCCAGGCTTCGGCCTTTCAACACTAACTCACCAGCCTTTCCTTTCCTTACCCACCCGGTTACCCAAACCAACCACCCGTGGACCCTATGCAACCCACAGAATTTGGAGCTTCCCTATCGGCTTTAACCATCAACCAACCTATCCCACAGTGGAACATGGACACCGGGGCTTCATCGCATCTCACTTCAGATCAAGGTAAAATCGATTCTCTTTCCTCTAATTCTATTAATGCTAATATTTTAGTTAGCAATGGCCAATCGTTGCCTATTTTGGGAATGGGTAAGTGTTACCACAAAACACCTAACAATACCTACCATTTAAATAACATACTTTATGCCCCACGGTTGTTAAAGACCTCATTTCGGTCCGTAAATTTACCCGTGATAACCTTGTTTCTGTCGAATTTGACCCATATGGTTTTACTTTGAAGGATCTCAAGACTGGACAACCTCTTTCACGCCATGATAGCACCAGTGATCTTTACCCGTTCACTCCACCCCGTCAAGTCCTTTTAGCAGCTGAACCCAATAAGTGGCATGATCGTCTTGGACATCCTGGCACACAAGTTTTATAGTTTCTTTCTAGTCGTTTTAATATTCCTTGTAATGAACAATCTTTTGGTTTTTGTGACTCTTGCCATTTATCTAACAGTAAACGGCTTTCTTTTGTTAGTTCAACTTCATTTACTTATGCACCTTTTGACATAATACATTGCGACTTGTGGACTTCACCTGTCCTTAGTCATGCATCCTACAAATATTACATGGTCTTAGTTGATAATTTTTCTAACTTTGTTTGGATTTACCCATTGAAATTTAAATCTGAAACTTTTCCCACTTTTATCAAATTTCATAAACTCATTCAAACTCAATTTCATAAAAATATTAAAGCCTTCCAATGTGACTTAGTGGGAGAATTTGATAATAATGCATTTCATAATTTTGCTTCCTCTAATGGTTTCACGTTTCGTTTTTCGTGTCCTCAAATCTCTCAACAAAACGGTCGTTCCGAACGTATGATACGGCGTCTAAATGACATCATACGGGCCCTTTTAATCCATGCCCACATTCCATCCACCTTTTGGGTTGAAGCCCTCCACACCGCTGCTTACCTCCATAACATTCTACCCACAACTCGCCTTAACTATAACACCCCCACCTTTGCTTTATACCTTTGCCACCCCCTATACGATCACTTACGAGTGTTCAGGTGTGCCTGTTATCCAAACCTTTCAGCCACTGAAACAAACAAACTAAACCCTCGATCTACTCGATGTATATTTCTTGGCTATCCACCTAATTTTATAGGTTATCGGTGTCTTGATCCTTCAACAGGTAAAGTCCATATTTTTAGACATGTTGAGTTCGACGAAATAAATTTTCCTTTTGCCACTATACAACCGTCCTCCACATACACATTTTTAGATTATGACCCAATGACCCATCAAACTTACCAATTCCCTATCGATCCAGTAACACCCCCAACCCAGATCCACCCCACGGCCCACCTATTGGTCCACTTGCAACCCCAGGCCCATCTAACGCCTCAGGCCCACACCCGTCCAACTCTCCACGTCAACCCACCACTACCGGACCCTCTACCACACTCGGCCCAACACCCTCTACCCAAAACTCAAGCCTAACACCATACGGTACCCAAACAGTCCCACCCAACTCACAACCCACACCGGCCCATCACCCGCCACCACTCAACCAAAACTTCCATCCCATGACCACTAGGGTAAAGACGGTATTCAAAAACCAAACCCACGATACAACCTTTCAGCCACCTCACCCGACACAATATCTCCCGTCCCGACATCCCACCTTAAAGCCTTAACCGACCCAAACTGGCAACGGGTTATGCAAACTGAATATAAAGCATTAATAGATAACGAGACTTGGGAATTGGTACCTCGTCCCACCACCCATCCTATTATTCGATGCATGTGGCTTTTTCATCACAAATTTAAGCAGGATGGTAGCTTGGACCAATAAAAAGCGAGACTTGTGGTCAATGGGAAATCTCAGATGGTTGGCATTGATTGTCAAGACACATTTAGCCCGGTAGTTAAGCCCGCAACCATCCGCACGGTGCTATCCATTGCTCTTCATAATCATTGGCTCATCCATCAACTTGATGTCAAAAATGCCTTCTTACATGGCACCCTTGAGGAAACCGTATATATGCATCAACCACCGGGCTTCCATGATGCAACAAAACCACACCATGTATGTCGCCTACGAAAGTCTTTATACGGCCTTAAACAAGCACCTAGAGCATGGTTTCACCGCTTCTCAAAGTTCATCACCACACATGGTTTCAAAGGCAGTGTATGTGAAAACTCCTTGTTTATCTTACGACATGGCCAATATACAACTTATCTACTGTTATATGTCGATGACATCATTCTCACTGCCTCTTCTGACACACTACTTCAGCATATTATCAGCCTTCTATCAAGAGAGTTTGCCATGACCTATCTGGGTACTCTACATCATTTTCTGGGTAATTCTCTACAACAGGACTCTCAAGGCTTATTCTTATCACAGTCCCAGTATGCACGAGATATTTTGCATCGAGCAAATATGACTGACTGTAAGCCGTGCACAACGCCAGTCGACACCGCTTCTAAGTTAAGTGCTGATGACGGTCCATTGTTACCTGACGGTTCTCTTTATCGAAGCTTAGCGGGTGCACTTCAATATTTAACATTTACCCGCCCGGACATCTCTTATGCAGTCAAACAAGTATGCTTGTTCATGCACTCACCTAGAGAACCCACTATGCGTTCCTTAAGCGCATTCTCCGATACATCAATGGGACGTTGGATCATGGTTTACGTCTGACGGTGTCTCTTATATAATCACTTGTTGCTTACTCTGACGCTGACTGGGCCGGCTGCCCGGATTCTAGACGGTCTACATACGGATATTGTGTGTTTTTAGGGAACAATCTCATTTCATGGTCCTCAAAGAGGCAGGCCACGGTGTCTAGGTCCAGTGCCGAAGCTGAATATCGAGGTGTCGCTAATGCTGTTGCGGAGACAAGTTGGCTTCGAAATTTATTATTGGAATTACATGTCCCTATCAATCGTGCTACTGTTGTTTATTGTGACAACATTTCTGCAGTGTACTTATCCGACAACCCAGTTCAACATCAACGTACAAAACACGTTGAACTTGACATTCACTTTGTATGGGAAAAAGTCCAGCTCGGTCAGGTACGTGTCCTACATGTCCCAGCCTCCTACCAATATGCAAACATCTACACCAAGGGTCTTTCGAGACAGTTGTTCGAAAGCTTCCGGTCTAGTTTAACCGTTTGCTCTCACTCCCAGTCAAACTAGGGGGAGTATTAGTCAGTCAATTATGCCAGTCATAGTCAACTCTCATGAGCCCGTGGGCTTTACACTAATAATATAGGTTTCAATAATGTCATCATAGTCAATTCTCATGAGCTGTATTTCCGTAACTGTTGTATAGATATTATAGGAGGCCATCGAGATTAGTGGGGATTAGTTAGGCTCTTGATATTATATATTGTATCATTTCTATGTTGAATGGATCAATCACAATACACATCATTTCAATAATGACATGGCCTGGCGTTTCTTGTAACTTGTTTTTTTGCCAAGATAGTACCATTATCTTGTTTCGTTGGATAATTAAGTTTTGTATTGTAGCAGAGATGATTTTATTCTTATTTGTATGATGCATAATAATAGTCCCCACATTGAGGATGGGGAAGGGATGCATGATTGCATTCTTCTTTGTACTCAATAAAAGAATTTGTACACAATGTGAGAACATAAGACACGCGAAATAAGCCATGTCTTCTGACCACCACCAGCCATTACTCGACTCCATCCACAACGCAACGCCACCTTTCTCGTGGCGAAAGCTATGGCAGTTCACTGGGCCTGGGCTTTTAATGAGCATAGCGTTCTTGGATCCTGGTAACTTGGAAGGTGATCTTCAGGCGGGTGCCATTGCGGGTTACTCATTGCTATGGTTGCTTTTGTGGACAACTGCTATTGGGCTGCTTGTTCAGCTTCTTTCGGCTCGGCTTGGTGTAGCCACTGGAAGACACTTGGCTCAACTGTGTAGGGAGGAGTATCCTAATTGGGCTGGGAAGTTGTTATGGGTCATGGCTGAGTTCGCGCTGATTGGAGCCGATATTCAAGAGGTTATTGGGAGTGCAATAGCTCTCAAGATTTTGACTAATGGGTCTTTGCCACTTTGGGCTGGTGTTCTCATCACTGCCTTGGATTGGTAAAAAAGTTGGAACTCTTTTTTTTTCTTATACTTTGGTAATACTTGATTGATATTTAGCATTTTATATACCATCTCGAATATTGCAAACCGAGAGGGTTCCCCTAAATCCTAGGAACCCAGGAACCCCTTGGTTTGGGAAAAAAAAATGAAAATTTTAGTGGAAAAATTGAAACATTAGTGAAAGTAAGTGAGAATCTACTAAAGGAATCATCTGGAATCAATTTTTGGATCCGCCACTGGTCTAATCCCCTTGGATATGGTCATAATCATTCCTATTGATTTTTTTTTGTTTGTTTTCTTTTGATTTTGATTGCAGTTTCATCTTTCTATTTCTTGAAAACTATGATGTGAGGAAGCTAGAGGCCCTTTTCGCCTTTCTTATAGCAGTAATGGCAGTTTCATTTGCATGGATGTTTGGTGAAACCAAACCCAATGCTAAAGAGCTTCTTGTTGGTATGAAACCACTTTTCATTTGCATAAATAGGGATTTATTATTATACAAATTACATTTGGGGGTATTGGGGAAAAAAACTAAAAATGGGGATGCATGGATTTGATTTGGCGGTATCAAAGTACCATTCTGATTTCGTACAGTGATGCCCCCAAACCATTTCATGTATTCCTTGATGCCGCCAAACCATATGGTGTATACTATGATGCCGCCAAACCGTATAGGGGCTTCTCAATGATGCCGTCAAACCGTTTAGGGGCTTCTCCATGCCGTCATTTGATACCTTTTTTTTTTGGGAAATAGTTTTTACTATTTACTTATGCAAGTAAACTACACTGTATGCATTGGCTGTCATAAATCTTTCTTATACATGTGCTGATGCATGATTTTCAGTTTTGTCATTGTTTCTACAGAAATTTTTTTAAACAACTACCTCAATGCTTTTCCGTTTTTAATCATCTAGAAAACCGTATATATATTTTACGTAAATTGTGTTTGAAATGATTCTATTGGTAAGGTTCTTTAAGTGTACCAATAGTAGTAGGTTTCTCAGGTAAAAGAATTTTAAAACCATAAACATAACCCTTAATCTAAAATGGCGGCATCAATGCCTTATAACCATTTGGCGGCATCAAAGTGAATACATGAAACCATTTGGCGGCATCAAGGAATACATGAAATGGTTTGGGGGCATCACTGTACGAAATCAGAATGGTACTTTGATACCGCCAAATCAAATCCATGCATCCCCATTTTTAGTTTTTTCCCCAATACCCCCCAAATGTAATTTGTATAATAATAAACCCCCTGTTTATGCAAATGATTCAATTTTTTTCTTGTTTTAAAGGTCTTGTGGTTCCAAAACTCAACTCCAAAACAATACACCAAGCTGTTGGAGTTGTTGGCTGCATGATAACACCACACAATGTGTTCCTACATTCTGCACTCGTACAATCAAGAAAAGTTGACCCCAAACAAACGGGCCGAGTCCATGAAGCTCTAAGATACTACTCGATTGAATCCACCACAGCACTCGCTATCGCCTTTGTTATAAATCTTTTTGTAACAACTGTTTTTGCAAAGGCCTTTTTTGGTGCTGCTATTGCTGATACAATCGGGCTCAGGAACGCGGGCCAGTTTCTTGAAGAGAGGTTTGGTGATGGGTTGGTACCAATTTTGTATATATGGGCTGTCGGGTTACTAGCAGCTGGACAGAGTAGCACCATTACTGGCACTTATGCAGGCCAGTTTATCATGGATGGTTTTCTAAATTTGGGATTAAAGAAATGGACCCGGGCCTTGATTACAAGAAGCTGCGCAATCGTTCCCACATTGATTGTAGCGTTAATATTTGATAGTTCGGAGAACAGGTTGGATGTCTTAAACGAATGGCTTAACGTGCTCCAGTCCCTTCAGTTTCCTTTTGCTCTCATTCCCTTATTATGTTTGGTAGCCAAAGATGATCTCATGGGCGTTTTCGCAATTGGGCCTATTTTAAAGGTGTGATCTTTTAAATCTAACATAAGTTTTGGCTAAATCCCATGAAAGTTTATGTACATTCTGATCGCAGAATGTCTTGTTTCTTGTGACTTTTCTTGCAGACAATCTCATGGCTTGTGGCCGCGTTGCTGATAGCCATAAACGGTTACCTGTTACAACAGTTTCTTGCGAAAGAAGTAAGCGGGCTTGCTGTTACTTTTATAGTAACCGTTTTAACGGTTGCATATGTTGCATTTGAAGTGTATCTTATCTGGCGGGGCATAACTGTTACTACATTTGAGCCGAGTAGCCAAGCAGCATAATGAGGAGGTGTAAATGTTTCATAGGACGACATCTTGTAACTCTTGGACCCCAAAATCTTGGATGTCAAAAGAAACAAACAAGATACAGACCTATTTATGTTTTGAGTAAAGAAAATGATTTCTTTTACTAATAGTTTTAAGTTTTACTAATAGCTTACGAAAGATTTGTGACATTTGTCCCCATCCCATCCTCCCTGGAACCTGCTAATAGCTTTGTAAGCAATGTTTTAAAACCCGGTTTATGCCGGCCGGTTATACCGGTTATACCGCCTATTGGTGTTTTGTCCGACACGAATCAATCTGGTATTTTGGGAAAACGGTAAAGCATTTGAACCGCCAGTAAATTCTGATATACCGGTTTATACCACTTTACCGGTGTTGGCATAAGGTTAAATTTGGACTTTATCAGCCCATAGTGATGATATAAATAACATATGTGGTGAGAAAGAGCATGAACCGGTTTCTTAAACACAAAGTTTCTTGTTATATATGTTATTTTTCTTATGCAATTTTAGTATATTTTGATTATTGGTAACTAAAAGTTTTTATTAAAGATTGTAGAAAATGAAAATGATTATACTTTTGTTGATGATGGCGATGATAAACTTAATGCATTCAATACTCTAATGACATAAACCTAGTATGCCATTTCATATAATGCTCTGTTGAAAAGTTGGGTACTCCAAATCTCGCCATCAACTCCTGAACATGCGTTTATAATAATGAACATACATGTACGTGCGTTTTTACACCATCTGTTATCACCATCTTCTTCATTTTCTTCTGCAACATCTGTTAACCTAATTGTTTTAGGTTTAAACGCTCTTCACGAAATATAATCGAAAATATTTCACAACAATAACGAGCGTTTATTTATTACTTATTCTTCTTTAACGTTCAATATAATGCTCTGTTTTTTTATTATTTGAATGATTCTTTGTTTTTACGTTCAGTATAAACGATTTTTATTTGTGTAGTTGATTGTCTAATCTTACGAAATGTATAATCGTTCAGAAATTGTTTGAAAAAAAGTTTTGATGTTGGCTCTGTTTAACAAAAAAAAGTTTTAAAACATTTTTTCCCTAAATCTACCCCTGGTTTGTTTAAGGCGACAATAATTAAGTTTGTTAATTATGCTCTTGGCACCGCCTAAATCTAATAGCTGTGAATCCTTCCTACACTTTCTACGTTAATAACGCTTTATACGTTATCTCCCCATCAAATTATACTACTAACTAAACTACACTTTTTGTCCATAATAGAGATTAATATAAACTCTACTATTAAACTACATTTTTGTCAAACAGAGATTAAACAATCACTATTTAAAGCCTGACCCCTATCTATCGTCGTAAAAGTTGTTCCTAGGAAAGATTATGGTTCTCAGACCACTGCCTGAAAAACTTCTTATTTCTTATCAACATAATTAAAATACAAACAAAATGAAATAAATATTTATGTTTTAGAGGGTCTTTGGGATTGAATTTGGAAATGCAAAAGTGCTTTTGGTCAGAAGTGTTTATTGGCTTATGAATTTTTAAAAAGGAGTTTTAAAAAAAGTGTTTAGATTAGCTTTTGGGATGAGAATCGTCAAAAAGTCAATAGATTGTTTTTTTAAGTGTTTCACTTAGTTTATTGTGAATATTGGTTGTATGGGTGGTAGATTTGTAATTTTTTTTTTTCCAAAAGTTAAAAGCCAGGATTTCTAACTTCTAAAAAACAACTTTTTCCACTCTTAAAAGCCAAAAGTCAAAATAGAAAGTGTTTTTAGGTTACACAAAAAGCTTATTGACTTACGCTACGTTCCCGAGTTTACTTGAGGAGGGAAAAGAAAGGAAAAGAATCGAAGGAAATGAGAGAAAAGGAAAAGAAATGATACATATCATTTCCTTCTGTTTCCTTCCAAATCGGAAGGAATTTGGCTTAGTATTCCTTCTATTTCCTTTCTTTTCCTTCTTTAAATGAAACTCGGGAACACAACATGTTTTATTTTCCTTTCTTTTCCTTTTTTAAATCAAACTCAAGAACACAATCAAATTTTTCTTTCCATTAATTTCCTTTCTTTTTCCTCGTCGGACCGGTTGGATCGGTGAACCGCCCGGGGGTCTGGTTCGACGTCCGCTCCAGTTCTGAAAACCTTGTGGAAAAGCCAACAACCAATAAATTGTTTTGAACTCAATCTCAAACACCCTCCTAGAAAAATCGTAGATTTTAGATTTTTAGTTGAATAGAAAGAAAAAATAAATAATACAAGCAGAAAGTCGTCGTGATTGTCGTTCTCCGTGTCCGGAACTTCGTTTACCGCTGACCATATCCTCAACCCCAACCCACTCTTCTCTCTCTAAAACTTTCTAGAGAGAGAGAGAAACCTCTGTTTCTCCATCAAGATCTCCGATCAGTGATCATCCCCCAACCATGTCTCCATTAACCTTACTCTTCATCTTAACCATCTCTCCACTATTTTACAATCCTCCGCTGACGTCATCATCACGGTTAACCATGATTCAAACAATATTATTATTCGCCGTCCTTCGTCCACCAATAACAACAAGCGCCACACAATGTTTCTCCCTCTTTTCCCTTCTCCTATTAACTCCTCCGTTGACTCCAAATCTCGCCGTCAACTCCTCAAATCCGATCGTCCTAATGCTCGTATGCCTCTTCATGATGATCTCCTCCTTAATGGGTATTATTATTATTATTATTATTTTTAGATCTGTGTTTGTTTAAATTTTGAATCTTTATGATGGGTTTGATATGTTTGTACTAAAGATTGAAAAAAATGGTGAATTTGTGTATATTGTTTGAGTTATGTATAGTTTATAGGTGGTGGTATGAGAGTGGGGTCTTTGTGTGATGATTTGCAGGTATTATACCACGTGGTTGTGGATTGGATCACCGCCGCAGAGATTTGCGCTAATTGTTGATACTGGGAGTACTGTTACTTATGTTCCTTGTTCTACTTGTGAACAATGTGGCAAGCATCAGGTATTGTTACAACTCATTTGGTTTGTGTGATGTTACGGGTGCATTGGTTTATGTTCGAGACTTGGTTTTGAAATGCGTAGGAGCGCATAATGCGCGTGTGACAAGATGTGGCGATGAGATTGCAACGCGCAATGTGATTTTTGTAATGTGTGTGTTTCATGATGTGGAACTGGAACCTTATGCAGTTGATCAGTATTTAAACAAATTGGATCATGATTGCGATGGATTTGAGTATTTGAACGAATTAGACCATCGATTGAACAAATATGACTAGAGATGATGAGCATATCTTTTATATTAACAAGTTAAAATATTATCTATAAATTATTCTTTTAGAATCTTTCTATAACAAACGCTTTGCATATGTGAGGCGCGCGCATTACGTATCACACTCTGGCCTTTGGGATCAAAACGCATCAGAGCGCCACACGCTTTTTTTTTTCCTTAAAATTAAGGATCAAGATTAGGAATATAAATTCAGGTTTTTGTTATACATTGGTGAAGTAGTAATGTGTTCTGTTTCTGGTTATTATTAATTTACCAGGACCCGAAGTTTGATCCGGAGTTATCAGACACCTACAAGCCTGTTAAATGCAATATTGACTGCACCTGTGATAATAACAGGGATCAGTGCATCTACGAAAGGCAATATGCTGAAATGAGTTCCAGCAGTGGTGTTCTTGGTGATGATATAGTGTCTTTTGGCAACCAAGCGATCTCCCGCCTCAGCGTGCTGTTTTCGGGTGTGAGAATAGGGAAACCGGTGATCTGTACAGTCAGCATGCTGATGGGATAATGGGGTTGGGCCGTGGTGATTTGAGTATAGTTGATCAACTTGTTGAGCGTGGTGTTATAAGTGATTCTTTTTCATTGTGTTATGGCGGAATGGATGTTGGTGGTGGTGCTATGGTTCTTGGTGAAATCTCTCCTCCTAAAGAGATGGTGTATTCGCATTCGGACCCCGTACGCAGGTATGTTTTGTATCTATCTAACTTATAGATAGAAAGCTTTAACATTTTTTTCTAACAAAATACACTTTGTACATCTCACACATTTACTCTAGTCTCGGGATGGCAACAGCCCATATTACAATATTGAGCTGAAGGAACTACACGTTGCTGGGAAACGGTTGCCGTTAAGCTCAAGTGTTTTTGATGGAAAGCATGGAACGGTTCTAGACAGTGGTACAACTTATGCCTATCTGCCTGAAGCTGCCTTTGTGGCATTTAAAGATGCGGTAAGATTTTTTTCTTACTCATCTATGTAATGATTTAATGTACTGAATAGTTATAATCTTTTTTGAAAGAAAAGTATTGACCGTCTTTATCTTGCGAGCAGGTCATGAAAGAAGTCCTTGGTGTTCTTCATCAGATCAAAGGTCCTGATCCAAGTTATAATGATATATGCTTCGCAGGTGCTGGAAGGTACTGTTTGTCTATATATATAATTACCGATAATCTTGAAGATTAATTAGTCCACACAAGTAGAAAAAATAATATAAAATTGTAAATCTTTTTTTCTCAGTGATGTTTCTCAACTCTCGAAAACCTTCCCTTCTGTTGAAATGGTTTTCGGGGAAGGACAAAAGTTGTCACTTTCTCCAGAGAACTACTTGTTCAGGGTAAGTTTTTACTATAACGTATTAACGTTAACGTTCAATGTTGATCCCTTATTTCATAGATTTTTGTATCTTAATTTATTTTTTTGTATTTGTGAAGCATGCAAAGGTTGGTGGAGCATATTGCTTGGGGGTTTTTCAGAATGCAAATGATCCAACACTCTTTTAGGAGGTGTTTCATTTCAACCAATTTTGTATTGCTCTTTATTTCGTTCTCTTTTTGCTGTTCAAAGCCATTGTATATCTGGTCATCTAGAAATGTTCTGATATATAATATCTACTACAGGCATCATTGTTCGTAAACACATTTGTTATGTATGACCGTGAACATGAAAAGATTGGATTTTGGAAAACTAACTGTTCACATGTATGGGAAAGACTTGATGTTTCTGGAGCGCCCCCACGGCATCTCCATCGGACGGATCTAATTCTACTGCTGATATCTCTCCTTCTTCGCCTCCAATGATGCCCCCACAAAATATTATTCCAGGTAGCACGAGCTTCTATTCACGTGTTCTATTATTTGTGTGTGATTGCTTGTTATGTTTGTGTTTTAAATTTTTTTTATCTTTTTTTGCAGAGAGAAACAGAAGTCGGAAGTATTACGTTTTATTTGACAGTGTCTCTTAATGACACTGACGTGAAGTCCCAAATCACAGAGCTTGTCTACTAATTGCTCAGGAGTTACATGTTAACAGCTCACAGGTGGTGTTAACTTGGATTTTCTCATTCGACGTTTAACTGTTTCATGGTTCATACATACCGATAACAATTTTTAAACATTTTTCCAGGTTCACTTACTGAATTTTACATCTAAAGGAAATGATTATGTTACAGAATGGTCCATTACTCCACTAAATTCCGCCGACTCTATGTCTAAAGCAAACGCATCGGTAAATTCTTGATCAGATACATCTAGTGCTCCTTTCACCACAATTATTATGAGCTTATTAATAATTATTATTAAATATGTCTGGTTCCAGAAAATTATTTCTCGAATAGCTGAAGGTGGTATACACCTTCCTAAGTCTTACGGAAAATATCAATTATCCAATTGGCAAATTCACCCGCAACAAAAAGGTATATTCATTCTTGCCTTCTCTTTATCCGTTGAAAGGATGAGTTTTACTTCTTAACATGTTATAACATCGAAAAATACTAAAATACTTGTAAATGTTGTTAAACCATACGGCTCTCTGTCCGTATATACGAGTACATTGCATCATACAATTATTTCAATAACATCTCATGACAAATGTAATATGCAGAGGCTGGTGGCAGAAAAGTTATTTGGTTGCAGTGGTAGCATCAATGTTAGCAATAGTGGTTGCATTATCAGGTGTGGGAATATGGTGGTTTTGGAGACGAAAGCAACAATCAAAGTTACAATATGAGCCAGTGGACTCCATGGTTGTGCCCCAGCAAGAACTTCAGCCACTGTAATTTTTAGTATAAATCCTGTCTGGTCGTGATTTATCGAACCGTCTTGATGGATGGATGGATTTAGCCACAAATGTGCACACCAACCTGAACTGTTTTATGTTCAGGTAAAAACATATACCAAAGATCTTTTATGCATTGTTTATAAACGGAAAAAGTTCACATCTTACTGTAGTTGTTTGAGACATATATAATTTGTACGTGTACAACATTTTAGGTCAATTTACAGTTTTTTTTTTTTTTTTTTTTTTTTTTTTTTTTTTTTTTTTATGGTAACAAAAATTGTTAATTGATTGAAGTTTATTTTATTTGGTTCTGAACCTGGCGTAGGAAGTAGGTTGGCAGTACATTTTCACTTGTAAATGTGTGTGACTTGTGACCAACCATTTTGGTTCATAGGATCCCTTTCACATAGTAAGGACTAATTTTTTTTATTTGATATGAATTTAAAGTTTGAACATGATAACAAACAATAGTCCCAACATGATAGCAAGAATTAGGTTAAATTATTAGGAGTTAAATCTAAGGGTGGGTAAATATTGAAATGATACACTATATGGAATATTACTTTGGGATCACAGGCATTTAAATTGTAGAAAGTTTATGCATGATGGTATTAATTTCATTAAACAAAATAGTAAAATCTTATAATCAAGATACAAACATAATGTTCTACGACTTGAGCTTTCAAAGGTATCAATGGCATTTAGGTTTCTTCA
>JAUTDX010004078.1:0-34834 GCA_030844895.1 Ambrosia x helenae
TACTCATCTATGTCAATCACCAACGTCGGGTTATGATAAGGTCATACACCCCAATGATAATAATTCCATGAGCACTGTGGAAGCTATTGGTAGCTATTGTGGAGAATAAGAAACGGTGATGGTGTCATTCTTGTGACATTAGGTTTGTTCCGGCGAGTATTTCGGTAAGGATTCTCAGCCTTTTGGTTTATTTCATGTTTTCTATTTACAGAACCAAAATATCGGATATTAAAGTTTGAGTTTGATGTTATAAAGGATGTTGGAGGTTGTTGTCGATGATGGTATCAACCGTAGTGGTGAGCAGGGGTGGTTCTATCAACACTCAGTTCTAATTGTTCTGATCGAAGTTTGTGGTTGGTTTTTGTTACGGTGATGGTGGTTTACGTGATGGGTGGTTAGTGGTGGAAATGGGGAAGACGACCGGTGACGGGACATCTAGTTGAACCGACTTTTGGCCGGTGGTGGCAAGATGTTTGGAGATCAAGAAAACTCTCGGAAAGGGGGAGAAGATGGTGGTGGAATCTTGCTGGAGAAGAAGGTGGTTTGCATTAAGGTTTTTGTTATTTTTTAAGTGTATAAACAAATAAAAAAAATTAAACAAGGAAGTAAAAAGACCAAAAGACCCTCACATGCTTTGCATCTGATGGGAGTTAACAGAGAAGACAAACTCAGTTAGTGATAAAGGTTGAATCTCGCAACAAAATATAAAGATAAAGGTTATTTTGCGAGCTTTTTAAACATAAAGGTGAAAGCTGCCGTTTTGGGTATACATAAAGGTTGATTTTTGTAATTTTGTCTTATCAATATATATACGAAGTATCTTTCACCATTCATACCCATTGTTCAAAAAGGACCACACACATCAGTGTGTACATTTCCTAATAGATCCTTAGCTCTTCTACGACACTCGTAAATGGAGCTTTGGTTAACTTGCCACTTAAACAACACTTGCACTTATCGAAATCATCCTTGTTAATGGATTCCAAGATCCCATCAGTTTGGAGTTTCTTTAGTCGATCTTTGTTTATGTGGCCAAGTCTACAATGCCATAGGTATATATCACTTACGGTAGTCTTACTACGCTTACTTGCTATATGGCATAACAGATTAGAATTTTGAAGTTTTACTTCATAATCTCCAATTCGAGGAATAGCCTCAAAATAACACAACCAATTATAAGACACGTGAATATTATCACCAAACTAAAACAGCAGGCATGAAAGTTTGAGAAAGTTGTGAAGTTTTGTTTTGCCTTTAATATTCATTCTAACTGCGACTACAGAAGCTATTGGGTAAACATGCTATGAAGTTGCAGAAGAGTCCAAATCAAGTTAGAGCTGGTAAGACTAATATGGCGAATAAGAAGATGAAGTTTGTGACGAAGAACATAAAGATCAATGAATCCGTTGCAACTAGAAAAGGGGGGAGTTTGTAGATACATATTACATATATGTGTCTGTTGCATTCGGATAATCAAAGATAATATCGAAGATTTGTAGTTTTGAAGAAAGTTTGATTATTATATTTTGGTTCGGGAGATCGACTGCTCGAATGAAAAATTAGTTAGGTCGAATGAAGCTGAATTATTTGATTCGAACATTGTCAAGGTCGAATAGGTTGGTTCGACCACGCAATAGGTCGAATGAAATCTTCTGTATATAGGTGTTAGTTAGTGACAGTTATTAGAGTTGTGTGTGTCCAGTATTGATCATTTACACCTTTGCGTGTGTGTTTTTGTTAACCTAAGTCTGTAAGCTTTATAATCTTCTAAAGTTAATGAAAACATTTTGAGAATGATTCTTATTGTGTTTTGATTACGGTTTTTATCATTTTGCATGATTATTAGGGTTTCGGCACCTGATATATCAGTACTTGTGTGATCTAAACGTTTCTTTGTCCAAACCCGGTCCTACAGAAGTGGAAGCAGGGACAACCTTGGGGATAACAACTATAAAGACAAAATATAAAAGTTTAAGAAAATGCAACAACTACTAAAGCACTACAAATAAAGAAAAAAAGGGAGAAAATGTTATCACGTACCAGCCGCCTTCTTCACAGTTTTCTGAAGCAGAGGTCGGTGCCTCGCAGGTGGAGTAATCTTAAGGAGAAAACGGCGCATGCTCCGTTTCCTTCACAATTTCAACAGAAGGGGTGGAATTATCACCTTGACGGTCCCCCTCTCCACCCTTAGCCGAAGGCTTCGGCCCCTTCACCACTCTCCGTTTCTTCTTTAGTGGTGACTCTGGCAGCTCAACATCTTTAGGCACAGAGGACGATGAGTCCCTCCGTTTATCCTTCTGCCCAAAATATGGCCCTTCGCCACTTGCACTCAAACGTGCAGACTCAGAAATGGGGAAAACTCTTATATTTGCGATTTCGAGGTGCCATTTTCTTGCAACCTGGTATACCAGGAACCCTCGAAGGGCGTGCTGGGAACCAGCTCCTTAGAGGATCCTTTAGACTCCTCATCAGATAAAATAACAACGCATGGAATTGGTCCATGCACCATAAAAGATAAAGGGTCAGGGTTAATCGATTGCTCACCCGAGATCTTGAGACTCGCGGGTGTAAACTAAAGATTAGGTAGGTAAAACCTACCGACCATCAGCTCAACCACCGACACCATACCCTCAGCTGGGACGCGCCACTCCAGTTGCGCTTTATCCCGCGCCAAAAATGCTTTGAACTTTGTAACACCTGTAAAGAACAAAGACTTAGCATACACATCAAAATATCAAAATCTATGACTATCACGTGGAGAAACAACTCACCTGGGTCAACAATAATTGGCTCTTGACCAGGAACGAGTTGGATGCGACTCATCCCAAGCAAAGCAAGCATCGCCTCTGTACACATGGTGGCATCATAAGGGGGCACGTTACCAACTAAATGCTTGAACCACTCCTCCTCTTTAGATCCCACCATCACAGAATGGTCAGGTACCTTCTAGCGCTCCGCCATCACTTTCCAGGGCAAATCCACTGGAATAACGCCACGCTTCACAAAAAAGAACTTCTCCTTCCGGTCATGATGTAACTTGGGAGGAGTTGTCCACATTGGATGCACCCGGGAGCGATGTGCAAAATTAAACCAGGATTGCTCCATGGTCATATCATAAAACACGTTGAGCTGTTCGAAAGTCGGTTCAACGTCCAAGGCACAATAACAAGACTCAAAGTGCACAAGCCTGAGCATGCCAAACCCACTAACTTAGGATATGTGGATGCTATACTTCACAAGGGTATCAACTTGAAACCTGGTCTCCGGAAGACGGAACCCACACAAAGCAAAGTGGGCCCCATATAAAGTCATCTTCCCGGAGGTGGATTTAGGGCAGTAGTATTCCAGGACGAACTTAGTAAAACAAAGTTTTACTATGGTCAAACACCATCGCTTTGCAGACCTTAGTAAAACTCCACCTCACTCCATTTACAACGAGTGTTATGGAGGAGCTTCGCTGGAGCCTTGGCCTTCTCCGGCACATTCTCTAGATTTTCCTCAGGGATCGGAGAATTAACATTTGAAGTCTCTGACATGGCTACAAGGAAGGACGAAGAAATCTGGAAAATGTTTTCCGAAAAACTTGAATGAACGTCAGAAAAATTGAAGATTGGAAGGAAAGTTGGAGTGATTTTTGAATATTTGGGAAAAGTAATGAGAGAGAAGGAGGAAACGACCTATTTATACCCATCGCATTAATTGTGATGGGTACCAGCAGTCACACGTCTGCACGTCACCAAGACGTGGATCAATCTAGGCGCTAGATGTGGCATATAGCTGGGGAAAATAGGTTGTCTACCTGCGCGTGGTCCTCACTCGCCTGACACAAGCTGTCATGCCCCTGCCATGTGTCAACATCCTGTAGATTGGAAGCTACACTCGCGCGCGTGGACGGCCATTCGCCTGACACACGAAAAAAACAGGCCTCCACCCACGTGCTGACGTGATTGCCATCATGACAGACATGCCTTCTGTCACCTGACACGTTTACCAACCTCCTCGGCTTCCTCAACAAGCCTCCTCAGTTTCCCCCTAAATTTATGACAACTTTTCAAATTCTCGGCGCATTTACTCACAATATTTCTCATATTTAATACAAGTATGGTTGCGCATTAAGTCCTTCAATAACCAGGCTATCCATGTCATCACTTGGCGTTGGTTTGACGTAAATTCAAAAGACGTTCTTCGCAGGATTTACACCGTCACAACCAGGCCTGCCACGTCATCACTTGGCGCTGGTTTGACATAAATCCAAAAGACGTTCTCCGCAGGATTTACACTTCAACAACCAGGCTTGCCACATCATCACTTGGCCCTGGTTTGACGAAAATCCAAAAGACGTTTTCCACAGGATTTACTCCTTCACAACCAGGCCTGCCACGTCATCACTTGGGCTGATTTGACGTAAATCCAAAAGACGTTCTCCGTAGGATTTATACTTTAACAACAGGCTTGCCACGTCATCACGTAGCGCTGGTTTGACGTAAATCCAAAATACGTTCTTCGCAATATTTACACCTTCACAACCAGGTCTGCCATGTCATCACTTGGCGCTGGTTTGTCGTAAATCCAAAAGACGTTCTCCGCAGGATTTACACTTTAACAACCAAGACTGCCATGTCATCACTTGGCGTTGGTTTGACATATAACCGATAATACTTTCTCTTCCTGATTTCTCTATAGTGCTCAGCGCAGACATAGATGTAAATAATGACAAAGCAAAGCAAAGGAAAATGGTTTTTCCTCTTCCTGAAGCTAAAGAAACATATGGAACATAGAAGGTTCAATTTTATCTTCATATATGTTAAAGAGTTGCGACTAGCACTTCTTAACATACATTCAAATGTGGATGAACCTTCACCCACATAGCGCAAAATTATAATCCAGCGCCTCACAAGGCCTTTCTGCAAGACCAGGACAGCCACTAGAAATTGTCAAGTATAAGAGGATAGTACACCTCCACGGATCATCAGCCCTTGGCGGAGGACAATCCTTACACATCACATGTGGAGCGCAATCCACCCGTGTCGCACCATGCGCCATGATTGGCGATGGTCACCCGCGAAAGATAACAGCAAGCTACGCCAACGTGCAACTCCCCTTGAGCCTCACTTCCTGCATATCCTCCTAGGTGTCAGGCGTCACTTCAGCTAATCTTCTAGAGGAAGCTAAGCCATGTGACACACTCTGACGAAGGAAGAAAAAGAGGTCCCTATAGTCAACCACAACGCGCCACGTGGACGAACGGAAGGGCGCCGCCCCTGACAGCCAACAGAGCATGCCATGTGGACCTATTGCAGGGCGCCGTTCCCCATCTATTTTGCTTTAAGCAAATTCACAGTTCAACTCCAACTTGGTGGGCCGACTGAAGGTAGAACCAAAACTAGGGCCCAGGCCAGTTACTCCAAACACGGGCAGGAGTGCCTGGCCCATGCATTCCCTTTAAAAGGAGACCTACACCTCCTTTGAAAAGGTCAATCAATCCACCATAAAAACACACACTTGTAATACACTTGTATCTTGTCTTTATACTCGTAATCGTTCGAAGTAATAAAGATTACACTTTTTCAATGGACGTAGGTCAATGAGACCGAACCACTTATATCTTTTGCATTTGTGTACTACTCCTTCACTCCCTCTTTATCTTACGGGCCATGGATCTAGTCTCGGCGTGAGCAAAGGATCATATCCTGTAGAGAACATGAGTAACCACCCTCTATTGTACACATGTTGTACTCGTTGTTTCTTCAAATTGTTTACAACTTCATTTTAGTTTGGTTTTGCATTCACTCTCAAACTACCAAATTTTAGTTTTAGGAATCAGTTAATTAGTAATTGAAGGGGTATGGTACCAAAGCGCTAGAAAATACCATATCACAAGCTAGCTTAAAACACAATACGATCGATTTATGTCAGCGAAATAGCTTGCGCCTGACGCACATTGTCCCACCAGTTTTGCGTCAGCGGAACAGCTCGCGTCCATCAGATAGATGACGCAGACTTATCTGCCCGTTCTACGTCAGCGGGACAGACGCCATATGAAGCTTCTTCAAGAAGACAGGCAAAGCTTCATCAACACGATTACAAGATGCCTTATGGGGTAGCTCGAGACACACACTCCTGCCCCAGGCAACTGTTCCTGAGGCTGCAGGCTGCCAATCAGACATTCCAACCAATCAATGGCTGCGCACAACCTGACAGTCAGAAAGGACGACGACGTGGCAGCCTCCCAGCCAAGATATTTCCCTGAAGACTTTTGCAAGCCTCCAACTTGTCTCAGGTTCTTCTAGAAGGGGATGATTACCCACCGCCCTGCATCAGCCAGTAGGCGGACGCCACGTGTCCGCCGCCCACAAGCGTCCAATCGACGGATGCCACGTGTATTTACGTTAGGACGTTAACATCCCCCCTTTTTTCTCTCTTTTTTATCAAAACCACTTGCACCATTGGGCCTGAGGACTTGGGCCGGAAACCTAGAGACACCTCTACCTGGGTCGGGCGGGGCCCCATCAAGGGTAGAGGACAGGTTGAGAAAGTCGTATATCAAGGTACTATAAAAGGAGAGACCCTTCTCCTTTTATTGGCATCGGATATTCACGAACACTTTCACAGAAAATACTACGAGCACATCGTACTTTTCCAATTCTTCTTTATTTGCTAACATTTAGAGGCTCGGCTCTTCTAACTTATTGTCTCTAAACATCCTTGGTCTTGTGCTTAGACCTATCACATTTTATAAACACATCTCTTTATAAACACCCCGTGGAATCACTACCAAAATTGGCGCTAACCCGACAATCTGGGATCCGTGTTTCTTCATTGGCGCCATCTGTGGCCTTACTACAAATACTCTAAACAGAAGCTTTAACTAGCCAGGTCATTTGCATTAAAATGACTACATCACCCCCAAAAACCCACTCCCCCTCAGGAGCCGTCCAAGACATAACCAACGAGCCTGACTCATCACAGGGCCAGGACACCGTCCTCACCCCCCCGTGGAATTGATTTCTTAGCCACTAATGCACCACCCACCCAGGAGGAAATCGACGAAATCAATAACGAATGGTACAACAAACAAAAGAAATTGCTAGACACCCAACTAGAGCGTAGCCATCATGGCTTCAACATCCAAAAGCATCAAACAACCTATTGCTACCCATCACGGGGGAGGTCAGGGGAAACCCGCCGTAGACCAGGTCCATGCAGAGTACAACCGGTTTGACAACGAAGACTATGATGAAAGCCCCTTTGAGGACGACGCCTCAAGGCAGTACCGTCGCACCCCTTATTATCACAGAGAGCGTCTCAACCATTTTAACAACGCAGCAACCACCAATCTGTCGCTTCCCTACAGGCCAACAGCGTTTGCTGATAAATCCAAATTTACTAGACGTATCTCTCAAGCACCCATACCACCGAGACAGCGCCTACCAGCCAACGTCAAGTTATACGACAGCCTCACAGACCCTGACGACCACCTCTGCGTTTTCAACCAAACCGGAGCCGTCATCGGGTGGACCTTACCTGTCTGGTGCCACATGTTTGCCCAGACACTCTCCGGAGCAGCCAGGGTACGGTTCGACAACCTTCCCGTCAGAAGTATCGACCGCTATGAACAACTGATCGACAAATTTTCACTTCACTTCAGTCAACAGCATCGCCACAAACGCGACAAAAGTCATATTCATCTCTGCAAGCGCAGAGACACCGAACCGCTCGAAGACTTCATCATTCGGTTCAACAAAGAAGCACTCCAGCTAGGAACCGGGGACGAGGCAACTCGAACCTCCTTCCTCGCAAATGTCAATGATGACAACCTACAAAACACTCTTCAAGGCAAAGATGGTATCCCCGAGTCCTGGGAAGAGGTCGTTAGAATCTCAAAGCTCTACGCCGGAAATCAAAAAACTTAAAACCAAAACCAACGCAGGAGCTCGAGCAACAATCGTAATCGCAACAATAACCGACCCTCCGTCTGGAGCCGAATCTCTGGCACCACCGACGATGAAGATATTCAACCTCTAGAGACGCCAGAAATATTATTGACAACCAAAAAACGCGCGCGACCAGCGCAACAGTGGCCGAAGAAAATAAAAACTGGACACCACTAACAAAAACACCATCTCAGGTGCTAGCCCTAGTCTTGTCAACCGGAGAAGTCGCATTTCAAATCCCAAAACCCATAGGAGCTAACCGCAAGAACGTCGACAACACCAGATTTTGCGACTTCCACAAAGATGTGGGTCATCACACGGACAACTGCTACTGCCTCAAAATGGATATAGAGGCTGACCTCCGTTCTGGAAAGTTGACCAACCTCGTTAAACACGTGCGCTCTAGCGCAAACAAAAACGAGGAACCACCAAAACCAATTTAGGACATCAGAACACATCATGTCCGCGGCGCTTACTTAAAACAGTGTCACATGGCACAACGCAACAAGCTCAAACTCCAGCCAGTTAGCGCCACGACCACGTCAACACACGTCGACGCTGCAAACAATAACAGCTGGCGAGAAGCCCAGGTTGTCTTCCCAACAGTAACGGGAGTCGCAAAGTCAACCACACCACTCATCATCACCGCCTGTTCAGCCACCCCCGCACATACAAGATGATATGCGATAGGGGGAGCCGTTTTGACATCATGTACCAACAGTGCTTCGAGCAGCTGGATGATGAGGATAAAGCGCGTCTTCACCCAGACGCACCCATTGCTAGTTTCTTCAACGAGGTAATCCACCCCCTAGGCATGTTTGACTTTACAGTCACCCTTGACGACGGGATCCATTCACGCTCGGAGACATGCACGTTCCGTGTCATCCCAGCCACCTCGTCATATGACATCTTATTGGGCCAACAAGGCCTTGCCAACTTCAACAGCAACACGTCGACTCCCCACCAAATCATTGGTTTTCCAACACCAACGGGGATCGCGTAACTCCGAGGCAACCAGGAATGCCTCGTAACAACAGAACCAGCGACGCAAACACCACTGTCCAAACCTGCCGCAACTGAAAACGAAAAATGGGTGCTCAACTTTAAACGTTTCCTCGATGCCTATCGAGGATACCACCAAATACAAATGGCCTACTATGACGACGACAGAACTGCCTTCCGAACCGACAGAGGGGTGTACTGCTACACCAAAATGCCATTCGGCCTAAAGAGTGCAGGCGCAACCTACCAGCGCCTAATGGACCAACCCTTCATAAACCAAATCGGTAACAATCTAGAAATATACGTCGACGACCTGGTAATAAAAAGCCGGGAAGAAGACATAATGCTCTTGGACATAGAGCGCACCTTTGAATAGCTGCGCAAAATCAAAATGAAACTTAACCCAGGAAAGTGTTTCTTCGGCGCCGAAGAAGGCAAATTTCTGAGTGTCATCGTCACCAATGGCGGCTTCAAACCAAATCCTGAAAAAGTTCAAGCCATCCAGCGCATGCAATCACCCAGCTCCATCAAAGACGTGCAGACACTAATGGGCCGCCTAGTCGTCCTCAACCACTTCCTATCAAACTACGCATCGAAGTCTTTTCCTTTTGTTCACACGTTGCGCAATATATTAAAAAAGACACGATTCCACTGGACCCAGAGGCGGAAGTGGCTTTTCGAGAAATGAAACAGTGTTTGACCTACTTACCGACTCTTACAACGCCTCTACCAGAAAAACCGCTAACACTATACCTATCCGCTTCTGAGAAGGCGATAGGTACAGTACTACTGGTCGAGCGCAACAAAGTTCAAACACCAATTTACTACATTAGCCGCACCCTGGCAGACGTAGAGACCAGATACTCCACAATGGAAAAACTGGTCTTAGCATTAGTCCACGCATCTAGGCGTCTTAGGCGATACTTTCAAGGGCACCCAATAAATGTCCTAACAGACTAACAAATAAACACCGTGCCCTCAAAACCGGAGTTATCTGGCTGCCTAGCAAGATGGGCAATTGAACTTGGGGCACTCCCCATCATTTACAAGCCAAGACCAGCGATCAAAGGACAGGTTCTAGCGGATTTAATCGCAGAAATCCCTGCAGAAAACATCGAAGAATGTCAAAACGAACAAGACCCAAAACCCATCCCTGATTCACGCATCACATGGTCATTATTCACCGACGGAGCCTCAAACGACCAAGGCGCATGAGCAGGCCTCAGGCTAGTCAGCCTTGATAACACAGAATTCACATATGTCGTGTGCCTCGAATTTCCAAGTAATAATAATGTGGTAGAATATGAAGCTCTCCTAGAAGGACTGCGCCTAGCCGACAAGATGGACGCAAGACATCTCAAAGCCCATACAGATTCAATGCTCATAGCGGGACACACCAACGGTATCTATGATGCCAAAGACCCAGTTATGGCACAATATGTCGATCATGCCAAGCTCCTTATCAAAAAATTCACAACTTGCACGGTCACCCACATCAACCGAAGCGGAAACAAAGAAGCCGATGCCCTCAGCAAAATGGCATCCACAGCTTGGCCGCATATGGCCAAAGAAGTACGTATCGAAACCCTAGATCAACCATCAGTGCCTATTCGACAGGTCAATGTAACACAAACAGGCGCCGGGTCATGGATGACCCCCATTCAAGCATACCTAGCAACAGGCACTCTATCGACCGAAAAAGCGGAAGCCAGAAAAATCCAATACAAATCAGAACACTATCAAGTCATGAATGGTATCCTATACCGACGCTCCTACCTTGGTCCCCTCCTAAGATGCGTTGACTCTGCAAATGCCTCATTCCTTATCAAGGAAATTCATGAAGGCATATGCGGTATCCACGTAGGACCAAGAATGGTCGTTGCCAAAATCATGAACGCTGGATATTACTGGCCAGGAATGCATCAAGACGCCGTAAAAATCTTGCGCAACCGCTTCAACTGCCAGTAAAACGCGCCAAATACTTTGCGCCCAAAGAACGACCTGGTCCCAGTCACGGCAGCTTGGCCATTCCAAAAATGGGCCATCGACCTCGTCGGCCCATTCCCAGTGGCTCCAGGAAAGATACATTATGTCAGAGTTGCCGTCGACTACTTCAAAAAATGGGTCGAAGCCAAGCCTCTAGCGACAATCAGCGCCGAACACGTCAAAAAATTCATTTAGGAATTCATCATCCGCCGCTTCGGGATACCCATGGAAATCGTCACTGACAGCGGAACTCAGTTTGCAGACAAAAAAATCCAGGCATGGTTAACTCAAATGGGCGTCAACCATATCTTTACATCTGTCACCCACCCTCAAGGAAACGGACAGGTAGAGCGCATCAACAGATCACTGGTTGAAGGCATAAAGACGAGCCTGGGCTCAAAGAGAACAGGTTGGTTCGATGAACTGCCGCACGTCTTGTGGGCACATCGTACCCTCACAAAAACAAGCACGGGTGAAACCCCGTTCAGCCTCACTTACGGCTTCGAAGCTGTAATCCCCGCAGAAGTTAACTTTCCATCCCCACGGGTCCTCAGCGCAGTGAAAACAGACAATGACAGGGAACTGCGCCTTAATCTAGACCTGCTGGACGAAAGACGCGAAATGGTAGGCATACGTGAGGCATACTACAAAAAACAGCTCGAGTGCTAATACAACTCAAAAGTCAAAAGATGTGCATTTGACATCGGGGACTACATCCTAAGAGACAACAACGCCTCCCACTCAGAGCTCCCTGGGAAATTAGCGCCCAACTGGGAAGGCCCCTACAAGGTTCAACAAGTCTTAGCAAAAGGAGCATATGCACTAGAAAAGTTGGACGGAACACCTATACCGAGATCATGGAATGTAGCGCAGTTGCACATATGTTACATGTAAATTTCTCAAGTTTTTGATTATATACATCAATACCCTACATCTTGTCCACCACTGCGCAACTACTACCTTGGCTCTAACTCATGAAGTTAATTTACCCTTCATAACTTAGACGCCAACTTTTAGTTCTAACTTATGAAGTTAATTTACTCTTCATAACTTAGACGCCAATTTTTAGTCCTAACTTATGAAGCTAATCCACTCTTCATAACGGACGTAAACCTTACTTCTGACTTATGAAGTTAATTTGCTCTTCATAACTCAGACGCCAACTTCTTCGCCAAACTCAAGAAGCTGATTTATTTTACAAACAAGACAGGAGCAATACAAAAACATTCATATTTCATTTCACAAGAAAAAGATGTATTTACATGCACAAAAACTGTTACATAGAAACATCTCAACCTACTGAGGAGGCTCATGGGCCGTCCCCAAACTAGCTAGACCGCTAGCCTTCACAGCAGCTGCAGCAGCTTCCCTCTCTACACGCTCGCGTCCGGCACGCTCTGACTCCTGTACCCAATGCCTAAAACGGGCAATGGGGTTAGTATCCGACAAGGCACTGCCTAACAT
Organism: Ambrosia x helenae; assembly: GCA_030844895.1. Taxonomy (NCBI): domain Eukaryota; kingdom Viridiplantae; phylum Streptophyta; class Magnoliopsida; order Asterales; family Asteraceae; genus Ambrosia; species Ambrosia x helenae. Next base: position 12,387 of record JAUTDX010004078.1, read on the forward strand.
TTTGGAGCACAGGAAACTCTATCTTCTCGAGCTTCTCAAGCTACTCCATCAACACCTGCTCAGTTTTCACATCCTGGAAGGGCTGCGCATTAATTGGAGCTCCGTCCTTAGCATCCAAGTACCCTTCAAGCCAACCACTGTGAACACCCATGCTACGCGCAGCGTCAACTACCTCTCCACCACTTGCTCACCCATCTTTGGCTCGTTCCAACAATGATCAAAGACCTACAACAAAAGATACAAATTACATAAGACAAGGCGAATTCATGTAAAGCAAGTAAAAAATAAAGACAGAGACTTACGGCGGCGATCCCATCAGACATTATCCATAATTCCTTCTCACAGTAAGACCTTTGAGCATCAAGCATCAAAGCCTTCCCCAACGGCCAAGCCTCTTTCTCTTTCAACAGGGTGCCAACCTGGCCCTCCAACTCCGACACAAGTGTAGTGGCCCTCACCACGTCTTCATCTTTCTTCTTCAGTTGGCCCACAACATCAGCATATTTAGAAGATAAAACCTCCAGTTCTTTATCTTTGGTGGCAACAATCTTTTCTTGCGCCGACAGGTCCAGTTCAGCTTTCTGCACGGCTAGCCGGCGACGCTCAAGCTCCTTATTAATTTTCTGAGAAGACTGCTCACAGGCTCCACATCCTTCTGACGCAAGTCGGACTCCAGCTTCTGAACTTGCTCAACCAAACGCTGCTTCGCGGTCTCGAAGACCCCTTCTCTTTAGCGAGGCGATCGGCTTTAGTTGCGACCGTCTCCTGCTCATCTAGAAATTCATCCTCCCCGCGACGGAGGGCATACAAATTCCCCAGAGATTGTGTTAGATTCATACACAACTCTGAGAACAAAGGCCCACGCTCCGCCGGGTGCATAGTTAACAAACTCCTCTGCCAGAAAGGGGTTGAGGAAACGCCAATTATCGGTTATACGCCACCCAGGCGTGTACACCAGAGCGTCCAACTTAAAACTAGGGTCACTCGAAGACACCCTGGCACGTTCAATCTTTTTGACCTGTGGCCCAGTAAAGCCACCCTCCTCACCCATCACCAATGTATCTCCCGGGGCATCCCCCTTCAAATCAACATCCAATGGCTCCGTCTGCAACCCCCCACCACCTGAACCAGACACAACCTTTCCTTTCTCAATCTTCACAGCCACCATGGCCGCATGTTGTTTGAGCAGCTCACCTTGGCGCTGGTCCTCTTCTTCCATGGCCTTCTTTTCGGCCGCCAGACAGGCCTCTTCCTCTTTTTGCCTCTTCATGGCAGCCTCCCGAACGCGGGCATCTTCTTCCTCCTTCTTTTTAATAGTGGCTGCAGCAGCACGCTTCTCCTCCTCAAGCTTTTTTGCTGCCTCAGGATCAGGCATAGTTTCAACAACAGATTGAGCCTTCAGGCGCTCTTCCTCTAGTAGCTACTTCTTCCTATCTTCCTGCACCTGTTTGAGAGAAGCGGGAACAGAACCTACAACAAACAAAAAACTATCAAGGGAAGCCCAAAAACTAAAAAGTAGTATGTAAACCATTTATACTTACCGCTGAGCTTCCGAAGGGGTTTCTTGCCAAACGGCTCACGCACAAGCGGTGGAGCAAGATCCATTCCCGTCGGAACAAGCTCCACAATATGAACACCCTCAGACGGGGCGAGCTTCTTCACCACAAGCTGATCAGCATCACCTTCGGTCGTCAGCAGTAACCGACGATGCTTGCGGCTACCCTCTACAAAAGCAAATATACAAAGTTAGCAAATCCTATGTGGAAATCTAACTAAAAAAACATGAGAAGTGCTTACCTTTTCCTTTGCCTTTGGAACCTCACCCGTCCCAGAGCCACTGCTGACAACGCCCACACCTTTTGGCGCAGACACTGTTCCACTAGACCCGCCACCTACAGAGTGATGCGAACGTGGAATCAAATTAGAGGACGACCCAATAGACTCGTCGTCAGATAAAACAACCCAGTCAACCCATTGCGCTGTACGCGCAAACAGAGATTCGGGATTAATTAGGAAACCAACAACTAAGGGATTCTCAGGTGCACCTTCAATCCACGCAGGGAAAACGAAGTTCACTCGCTTCAGCTCCACACTAGCAACTTCCCCCTCCGGGACTGACCTAAACATCGTGCGCGACACCCTTTGCGCCCAGAAGTCAAATATACATTCACCTGCATACAAAGACATGATATATATCATTCAAGGACCACAAATCAAGGAAGAAAGGTAAACAAATAAATTAGAACTTACCTGCCACCAAATCCATACCTCCGTCGCCATAAGGAAGCACATCCATACCCTACCTCATGCCGAGACGGCTCAAACCCACCAACCTCAGCATCCTTTCGTCACAGTGGTCCAAGTCATCCAACCGTGTCGCATAGGACAACAGTATCTTGCACCAATCCTGCTGCTGAAAATCCTTCACAACTTCAAAAGAAGGCGGCTTTTGCCCGGCACGCAGGGTCAGCCACTCCATCTCCTCAGGAATCACCTCCTTCCTCTCATAGAAGAAGCATCTCTTCCAGTCGCGAAGCATCTTTGGATAGCTTCCCTTCACAACAAACAAAACAGACTTCGATCGTTCAACAAAAGAGATCCAACCGCTCTCCTTCACCTCTATTTCGTAAAAGAAGTTAAGCTGCTCGAACACGGGCTCCATCCTCAACGCCCGGCAGGCCCCCTCATAGTGCATGACCCTCATAACTCCGAAGGGACTCATCTGGGTAATATGGACCCTGTATCTCTTCAGAACATCAATCAAGAAGCGACTGCTCGGAATCCGGAAGCAGGCCTTCTGGAAAAAGGCCTCGTAAAGGCAGATTTTCCCTTCGGTGGCATCACATGGAGTTTTAGCCTTCGCCGGAAATTCAGGTTCCCATTCTTGAAGAATCTCATATTTCTCCAGAAGGGACCTATACTTGTCTTTCAACCAACCAATCTGAGCCTCCACCATTGCTAACTCAGGCTTCGAAGCTTTATCTTCAGACATCTTGTACGAAGAAAAGGGAAAAAGTTTTGTGACTTAGAAAATATTTTTATCGGAAATTCGAAAGATAGCCGGAGAAAAGAAAGAACGAAATCTGAAAGTGGTAAACAAATAACGTAGAGGCAAACTCCTATTTATACCCATCGCATTAATGGCGATGGGATGGAAGTCATGATGACAAAAACTGCTTTTCAGGCGCAGGTCCAATCAAGAGATGACACGTCAGACGGACCACATGACAGCCGTATCACACGCGGCACGTGGCCCACTTGTCACACCCTCAAATTTCCACTGCGGGGTTTTACCGCGAGGCGCATGACACACCAGGATCCATAGCCATAAGTATCATGAACGACTCTAAATGCCCAAACCATTTAGTTCGTTGTTGAAAAATAGTTTCATAGTTTAACCAAGCATTTTAAAGTATTTGCGGAAGCGTAAATAAAGTTGAACAAAAAGTTTGTGCAAAACAACTCGCCCAAAACCAAAATTTAAAAGTTCAAATTATTATTATGTTCATATCCCAAGACACAGTATGATGCATGCCCTAATCGTGCTCCATACCTAGAGACCTGCAAAGCATGCTAAAGTGTGTCAACATAAAGTCGGTGAGTTCTAGTTTGGATAACAAATGTAAAGTTGTCAAAAGCCCAAAAGTTAAAGTAGAGTGTCATCAGTTTAAGTTTGTCAAGGGTAGCTAGCCAACTCATTGTAACTAAACAGGTGATTATTGGTAACATACAGAAGTTGTTAATTTGCCTTTGTACTAGTGTCTATCAACACTATTAAGTTCAGCTCCTCAAGAGCGTGGTCAAAAGTTCATGCTCGTGACCCAAGCACCACAAGCATGAGGTTGCTGCACAACCTAATAGCGCTATCAACTAATACCCCGTTCGCCTTCAGCGATTAACCCAATAATATCTAAGGACCTTAAATGATAGAGTGTGTTTAGTTCACAAAGGACAGTAAAGTTTTAAACTGATAAAAGCGTGACCCACACAAGGAGTCCAAAATCCGACCCGCACAAGGAGTCAAACCTGATTTGTAAGAGTAGTCCCAAACCGGACTAGAAAATGTTTACCAAAGTTGTCTCAAACTCGAGACGCATGCTTTCGAGAAAAAGTAGTGAAACTCACCTTAGGTTGCAAGTGAAAAATCCAAATTTTACAAATAGTAACACCTAATGACCCTACATGCACAAGTAAGTCGTACGTATCCCGTTGGTGATCATAGTGATTATTATCAGTTTAGTACCTCAAATACATCTCATACAAGTGTCCATACATGTTCATGTCAAATACATACCATATAAGACTCCAAATAGTCACACAAAGATCCCGTACACAATATGTGTTTTTAAGGCAGATTGTGCGTTGTAAAAAAAAATATTTAAAATACTTAACGAATGAGTTAAAGTCCCAAATTTTTACTGAGTATTCATTGGGATTCAATTGATAACCCACATTTTTGTTTTATCATAAAACCAAACACAAAAATTATTACAATTCGTACAACACAGCTATGTCCAGAAAATTTCCACAACATGTCAGTTTAGTAGAAAAATTCCCAAAAATTGTGTATTCACTCAAACAGGATGAATCTACTTGGAATAGCCAAAATTTTCCAATGTCGACCTACTGTCCAAATTTAATAGTTTAACTCTTTGTAAAACTCAAGTTACGATTGTTTAAAGGTGACCCAATTTACAACTCCGAAAATCTGATATGACCTCTAATCAAATAAAATTCCAAAAACGACTCAAACGATGTCCAAATCTGATGGTTTGCCCATTATAAAAATCTAAGACCATGTACATTACTATCATGCCAAGAAATCACCAAAACAATCAATTTATCATCACAATACAGACCCTACAAAACGTCCTAACGAATATGCCAGAAACTGAAACTTGCATCCCAAGTTATTCACAAACCCTAATCATGCATAAAAACCTCTAATACATGCATAACTCATATTATTCTGATTAAACACACATATTATCATACAAAAACCCTAATTAGTATTACTAACAACAATCATCATCATCAAATCACAATGAACATTCAAGAACTCTCACTTTAACACATGCATGCGATTAATATATGTGTATGTTCTATGATTTCTACAACTTGTCAAGCACTAATAATCATCATAAAACACATAAAGATTATATCTTTCAAAGCAAGAGTCCTCAAATCCTAGAGATTACACCACAACTAGCTTGAAGAGATGATTGAGATTGATGTTTATTGAAAATTGAGAGTGTGTTTGTGTATGGGTATTCACGGCGCAAATAGGGTTTGGGGTTAGGGTTTTTTTATCTATAATTATAATAGAACTTGGCTTGTTGCCCAACTAATTGGGTATTAGGCCCCTTTTAGTCCACTAATTGGACCCGTTAACCATGTTTTAGCCCAATACCGGAACCAATAATATTGACCACCCTATCTTGCATAAAAAACATTGTTTTTATCATCCCATAACATATTAATCATAAGGTGCACGTATTTTGCCTGATTTACATATTAACTATCAGTCAAGCGGTAATTCAGGTAAACATGTAATCCACATAAGTATGTAACTTCACATCCTTCATACTTCAATTGTACACATTATTTTGTATGTCAGACAAACCACCAACGTTCAGGATACGAGACTCGTGTGTGTGTCACAACAAGGATTTTCCTAGTTATAACATATGTTAATATCATCTAACATATGTTAGGCCTCCTTAACTAACCCTAGTTAAGTATTTAACCACGTATGAACATGTAAGTTAACTAGAGTTCAGCAAAAATGTTAACCTGAAAATGCGGGGTATCACATCATCCCCGAGTTGAAAAGAATTTCGTCCCGAAATTCAGCAAGTAAATAATAAAGCCATCTAGAAAAATGTGTGCATGGTTCCCGGATGTCACATCATCCCCAAGTTGAAAGGAATTTCGCCCCAAAATTCAATTTGATAGAGCTGCTTTATGTTATGCGTTTGATCTATGTACAATTTCATGTTTAGTAAAGAGATGTGGGTATTTGAGTCGCATTTGATCCCTGCGTTCCCACGTATATTCCGGTCCTAGACGGGAATTCCATCAACAATAGGTATGGTGCTTTTCCTATGTTTCTTGACACCCTGCTCAAGAATTTCCACTGGTTCTTCCACAAACCGTAGTTGTTCGTCCACCTGGATCTCCTCTAGTGGCACCACTAATGTTGAATCTGATAGACACTTCTTCAGATTTGACACATGGAACTCATTGTGTACTCCACTGAGTTCCTCAGATAGATTTAATTCGTAAGCTACTGGACCAACCCTTTTGACAATCTCAAATCGTCCAACGTATCGTGGGTTCAGTTTTCCCCGTTTTCCGAAGCGTATCACCCCCTTCCAAGGGACACCTTCAATAGTACCTTGTCCCTAACCTGGAACTCCAAAGGTTTCCTACGTTTATCAGCGTAGCTCTTCTGTCGATCACGAGCAGCAGCCATCCGATTTCTGATTTGCACTATCTTCTCAGAAGTCTCATGCACAAGTTCGGGACCTGTCAGTTGGCTATCCCCAACTTCAGTCCAACAGATGGGAGATCTACACTTGCGTCCATAAAGTGCCTCAAAAGGTGCACTCTGAATCGAAGTGTGATAACTATTGTTATAAGAGAATTCAATCAAAGGCAAGTGCTTGTCCCAACTATTGCCAAAGTCCACCACGCATGCTCGTAGTAGATCTTCCAGTGTTTGGATGGTACGTTCACTCTGCCCATCCGTCTGAGGGTGATAGGCTGTGCTCATGTCTATACGAGTCCCCGAAACATCTTGGAGAGTTTATTAAAAATGGGAAGTAAATCACGCGTCGCGATCCGATATGATAGAAGTAGGCACCCCGTGCCTAGAGACAACCTCTTTGATATAGATGTTGGCCATTCTTTCCAGATGGTCGTTTCCTTTATTGCGTGGAAATGTGCCGATTTGGTCAAACGATCTTCGATGACCCATATCATGTTATGCCCACTTGGCGTTCTACGGAGCTTTGTGATAAAGTTCATAGAAATTCCATCCCATTTCCACATAGGGATTTCTGGTTGCTGGAGTAAGCCCGAAGGTTTATGATATTCAATCTTAACCTTAGCACATGTCAGGCACTTACTGACATAAGTAGCTATCTATGCTTTCATGTTTGGCCACCAGTAAAGAGTTTTGAGGTCTTGGTACATTTTATCCGAACCAGGATGTACCGAATAACGAGATGTGTGAGCCTCATGGAGCACTAGTTGTCTGAGATCCCCAAAACGTGGAATCCAGACTCGATTCATGAAGTACTGAAGGCCATCTGTCCTCAATTCCAGGTGCTTATTAGCACCATGGAAAGTTTCTAGCCCGATGTTTTCCTTTTTCAAAGCCTCGCCCTGGGCTTCGAGTATTTTATCAGGCAAATTAGAATGTATGATAAGTTGTAAGGCACACACTAGTTTGGGTTTTGTTTCTTTACGGCTCAGGGCATCTGCTACTACATTAGCGTTCCTTGGTTGATACTTGATAGCATAGTCATAATAATTCAGGAGCTCGACCCATCGACGTTGTCGTATGTTCAGCACCTTCTAATCAAATATGTGCTGGAGGCTCTTGTGATCAGTGAAAATCGTACACTTTGTCCCATAGAGATAGTGCCTCCAAATATTGAGAGCGAAAACCACCGCTCCCAGTTCCAGGTCATGGGTGGGGTAATTCTTCTCATGAACCTTTAGTTGTCGTGAAGCATACGCGATCACCTTTTCGTGTTGCATCAAAACACACCCTAAACCTTGGATAGATGCATCACAGTACACCACGAAGTCCTCCGTACCCTCAGGTAGTGATAATATAGGTGCACTGCAAAGTTTTGCTTTCAATAACTGAAAAGCAGATTCTTAGGCATCTCCCCACTTGTAAGTAATTCCTTTTTGCGTCAAAGCAGTGAGGGGTTGGGCGATCTTTGAGAATCCCTCAATGAATTTGCGATAATATCCTGCAAGGCCAAGGAATTGTCGCACCTCTGTAGGAGTCTTGGGAGCCTCCCACTTTTTAATCGCATCAATCTTGGCGGGATCGACATGTATTCCTGCCTCGTTAACGACATGACCCAAGAATTGGACCTCACGAATCCAGAAGTCACATTTAGAGAACTTTGCATATAATTGCTCATTTCTCAAGAGTTCCAAGATCAGCCGCAGGTGTTGCTCATGCTCTTCCCTGCTCTTGGAATAGATTAAGATGTCATCTATGAACACTATGACAAATTTGTGCAAATAAGGCTTGAACACGCCGTTCATAAGATCCATGAACACAGCTGGTGCGTTAGTCAGCCCAAATGGCATTACCAAAAACTCATAATGTCCATAACAAGTTCAAAAGCTGTTTTCGCCACATCCTCCTCTCGGACTCTCAGCTGGTGATACCTTGAACTTAAGTCAATCTTGGAATAGAAACTAGACCCTTGAAGCTGGTCGAATAAGTCGTCAATATGAGGCAAAGGGTAACGGTTCTTAACTGTCACCTTATTCTACTCCCAATAATCAATACACATACGGAAACTCCCATCCTTCTTCTTAACAAACAAGACTGGAGCTCCCCAAGGTGAAGAAATAGGCCTAATGAAACCCCTATCCAACAGCTCTTGGAGTTGGGTAGATAGTTCTTGAAGTTCGCCCGGTGCTAGGCATCGTTGCGCGCGCAACTGGGTTGCTCCTGGTGCAAGATCAATTTGAAATTCCACTTGACGAACAGGTAGAAATCCAGGTAGTTCCGCTGGGAAGACATCTGGGAAATCTTGAACTACTGGGATGTCCTCAATTTTGTTTCAACTTCAACTCGAGTATAAAAAATGTTAGCTAATATGGTTGGGTAGCCCTTTTGAATACACTTCTGGCTTTCAAGAAAGAGATGATGCCCACCATGGCACCACCACGATCACCCTGAACGGATAAAAGTTCTCCACTAGGGAGAGGGATACAGACAATCTTCTCATGACAAAGAATTTCAGCGTGTTGCTTGGACAACCACTCCATGCCAACCACGAGGTCAAAGCTTCCTAGGGTGATAGGTAGAAGGTCGATGGCAAATAATTGCCCATCTAGTTTGAGCTTACAGTCACGATGGATGTGGGTTACCTCAACAGGCTTCCCATCAGCTAACTCTATAGAGTGCGGGGTATCAAGAAGTGTAGGAACTATCCCTAGTTGTTTGCTAAGTTTTGATGACACGTAACTATAGTCTGCACCAGTATCATATAAAACAAAAGCGAGAGTGTCATTTAAGGAACACGTACCCGTCACGACGTTGTTATCAGTCCTAGCTTCCCCAGAGCCAATCACAAACGCCTTCCACGAGCCCCATTGTTGTTGTTGCCGTTGTTGTTATTGTTATGGTGTTGCCAGTGTTGGTAGTATTATTGTTGTTATTTTCCCCATTGTTCCCATTTCCGTTCAGCTGAGGACAATTCTTCTTATAATGGTTCTCACTACCACACTGATAACACCCTTTCCCACCCTTCTGTTGTTGACCCTGCTGTGGTGATTACCCTGAATATTGACTCTATAGTCTTTCTACACATGCCCAAGCTTACCGCAATGATCACACTTAACCTTGTTACATGGCCCATTGTGATGTACATTGCACTTGTTGCACTTGGGACGGTTTCCCAATAACCTCCCTGAGAGTGATTGCGGTTGCTACTACTGCTGTGATTGTCATGCTTCTTATTCTACTGCTGCTGCTGATTACCATTGCCTGGGGGTTAGCCAGATGCATTCTCCCACTTTCTCTTGATATCAGTAGTACCAGAAGACGAAACACCACGAGGGGGTAGTAGTCCCTCTTCTACCTTTTGGTCTATCAGCTGGTGTGCCAGGTGAATCACCGGCTGAAGGTTGTTGAAGTTTGCAGCAGTGACCATACCCTTGATTTGTGGCACCAAACCCTTGATGTACAGTTCAATCCGCTTGTAGAGCGGTGTAGAGTAGTTAGGGCACATAGTTTCCAACTCATGTGACTTAGTATTATAAGCTGCAATTTTCCGACCCTACCATTTTCAGGTTTAGGTACTCAGTTTCCAACTTCTGAATTTCATCCCGAGGACAGTACTCCTCCCTCAACAACTCCTTGAGAGTCTCCCAATGTGTAGCATTTGCCACATCCACACCTAATATCTGTTTCTGAGAGTTCCACCAGGATAATGCCGCATTCTCAAGGGTGGCAGCGGCATATTTGACCCGGTCAGCTGGTGGACAGTTACACATAGCAAAGCATGACTCCATCTTTTCGAACCACCTAAGTAGCCCGACTGCTCCTTCAGATCCCCCAAAGTTTTGAGGCTTGCAGTACATGAACGTCTTGTAGGCACAGACTAGAGGGTGATATGGAGGTTGGCCTATGTAAGGTTGGCCTATGTACAAAGTGAAAGTCACAAATGAGTAAAAGAGTTTAACGCTGGAGTTTGTGGAAGGAGAATAAAGCGATTCGGCGTTACCAGCTTGGAAAGCTGCGAGGGCTGCAACCACCCTGTCGTTGATAAGTGCATTCAGCTCAGCTTGTGTCATGTTGATGTTTCCTCTACCGTGACCTCTTCCCACGATAGTAATTCTACATTTACACTATACCCATGAGAAAACAATAATATGTCCCTCATACAATCGTTCACACAGTACGGTAAACTAGAATGTCACACATGTCATGCACGCTAGAATAATAAGATAAAGAAATCAATCGATACAATAATAGTAATAATAACGTTCCAAACACAAGCCAAACGTCCTCAAGTCTCACGTGATAAAATAAAAGTCATCATAATAATAAACATAAAATACTAGAATAATAATTAAATAAAATCAATCGTCCTTAGGTTCCATAGAGATGACTGAGCCTTCATCCTCACTCTCAACCTGTATCTCAACAGGTTCTTCCTCCTCCTCTTCCATGAGTGGTGCATCGAGTGGTGCTCCCAGGGCATCAAATCCATTCTCCATGGGTTCCTCTTCGGGATCCTCCTCAGGATCCTCCTCTCCATTCTGCCCCAGAGCTTCCATAAGTCTGTTGCGAACCAAAGTTAACTCCTCTCTAGTAAGTGCTAACTCCTGTTTTGTAACTGTAGCATCGTGCCTAGCTTCATTAGCTTCTTTCTTAACCCTTCCCAGTTCACCAAACAAGTGATCAATCTGTCCCACCATATGTGTCAGTGTCTCATCAGCATTTCTTCTCCAGAACTGAAACTCTTTAACAGCAGTGAAGGCATTCTCTAGCTAAGTATGCACATGCCTCACCATCCCTGCAAGTGACCTCTCCCATGAGTCAACAATGGGAGGTACTCTAGTTGGCACCCCATAGCTCACAACCCATGAGTGCAATATGTCTGTGAACCAAAGCCAACGATTAGTGGCTTCATACGGCTCAAGTGACGAAGATGGACTCTCGTAAGGATTATATGAATGAGTTCGTTGCCCATCATGAGCACGATAAGAGTAATTTCGGTGAGCGGGGTTAGTCGTGTTTTCCTGCAATATGTTAGATTAGTATATGTATTCGAGAATAATGAGTGTGCATTGAAGAAAGTAAGTGTAATTAATACTTATGCTATGAAGATTATAGACTAGAATGCAATTTCTAGTTCATTATAATCAATGGCTCTGATACCACTCGCCTGACGGTTGCAATACTCACACAGCTGTCACTCACCATAGATGATTGACACGTGTACGCCGACGTTCAGATGCACCGTCTCCGGCTGTTCACACTCCACCGATGGCCTACACGTGGTGACCTATCAGCTCACCAACTATAGCACGTGTCAGACACGTTCTCCGAGACAAGTGTACGAACCGTCAGACATGTTCTCTTTCAGACCAACATTCCCACCATTTATTTTACACATAATTCGAAAAGACAAATTCAATTATAAGTGCATTTCAGCAGGCACATAAGCAGACAAAAAGCTACTTTTTTCATCCCACCTCCAAGAAACGCTCCAACCACCGACGCCTATTCAGGCTTCGCGTCAGCGCCAAAGATAAAAAATTTCATAACTTTTTCATATGCTCCTCTCACACGAGCTACAAAGCCTGACGCCTAATCTGGCGTCACAGTAGCGTCGAGACGAACAATTGATACATTCTCTCATTCCTCAATTGCGCTAAATGGTACGACGCCTAATCTGGCATCATCCCTGCACCAACTTGAGAAACTTAAAAGTATCCTATCTTTCACATATGCTACCAAGACGTGTAGCAAGGCATAACGCCTATACCGCTGGATTTCTCATTCCGTCATATGCCCGCAGCTTGATCACCACCGCGCGCACCAGTTGGCGATGTCATAAACTTACATGTACACTTTTTTACATGAAAACCCAGTGACGACTGGATGTAACTTAAAGTACAAATGTAAAAAACTTTCAAACTCCACAAACGGGTCCAGCACCCCCTTCTCAAAACAACAAGGCAACACTGGACTGGGGAGACTTGAACGGGTATGGTACCAAAGCGCTAGCAAATACCATATCACAAGCTAGCTTAAAACACAATACGCCCGTTTTACGTCAGCAGACTGGCTTACGCCTGACACACATTGTCCCGCCCGTTTTACGTCAGCGGAACAGCTCGCGTCCATCAGACAGATGACGCAGACTTATCCGCCCGTTCTACGTCAGCGGACAGACGTCATATGAAGCTTCTTCAACAAGACAGACAAAGCTTCATCAACACGATTACAAGATGCCTTGTGGGGCAGCCTGCCCCACGCAACTGTTCCTGATGCTGCAGGCTGCCTGTCAGACTTTCCAGCCAATCAATGGCTGCGCACAACCTGACAGTCAGAAATGACGACGACGTGGCAGCCTCCCAGCCAAGATATTTCCCTGAAGACTTTTGCAACCCTCCAACTTGTCTCAGGTTCTTCTAGAAGGGGATGATTACCCACTGTCCTGCATCAGCCAGTAGGCGGACGCCTCGTGTCCGCCACCCACCAGCATCCAATCGACGAACGCCACGTGTATTTATGTCAGGACGGTAACATCCCCCCTTTTTTCTCTCTTTTTTTATCAAAACCACTTGCACCATTGGGCCTGAGGACTTGGGCCGAAAACCTAGAGACACCTCTACCTAGGCCGGGCCCCATCAAGGTTAGAGGACGGGTTGAGAAAGTCGTATATCGAGGTACTATAAAAGGAGAGACACTTCTCCTTTTATTGGCATCGGATATTCACGAACACTTTCACATAAAAGACTACGAGCACATCGTACTTTTCCAACTCTTCTTTATTTGCTAACATTTAGAGGCTTGGCTCTTCTAACTTGTTGTCTCTAAACATCCTTGGTCTTGTCCTTAGACCTATCACATTTTATAAACACATCTCGTTATAAACACCCTGTGGAATCACTACCAAGAATGGTGCTAACCCGACAATCTGTGATCCGTGTTTCTTCAGTAATCAATTAATTAAAGCAAAGACTTTCCACAGTACTTCTCGTTGGTTGACACCTAACTTACCCTATCTAATAAGGTAATAAGGAACTTACTTTGAACTCATTTTGACTGACCCTTCTACATCGGTCAAATTTTAGCACCATTGTCAGGGAGTCGTGTGCAAAGTGTTTAGTTTACTGTTTTTATAAAAATCTCAAAATTAAAAAAAATTATTTGTTTTTTTTTTTGTTTTTTACTCTAAGCATTTTCCAAATGTTTCATGCACAGATTCGGGATAGAAAGACTAGAAATCTAAGGTTTTCTTCAAGAAATAGTGCTACTCTAATACTTAATAATCTGGACAGATCTGGACCTAAAAACATATAAAAGTTGTTAAAGAGTGATTATACATACCTTATATTGAAGATTTTAGCTTGGAATGAAGAAAAATGGTGGATTTAAGGGGGTATGCGACAAGTTGTCTGAGTGGGGAATAAGGGTTTTCAGAAACTAAGTTAGGTCTTCTTTTTTGTTTTGTTCAAGTAAGCTTACAGTTGCATGCATTATACAAGGCACTAAGGAAAGTCATCACCGTTACTCTTTTATCTGCAAATTGAGAAAACAGCTTAACAGAACCGAGTATTTCACCATTAGTTTTGCCGTCAATAATACCTAAAATTAATCAGATGGGAATCCATAAACCTAAAACAAGCCGTTGACTCGATTCCACAACGTCAATAATCACCATCTTTGACTCAATCCCACAACGTCAACAATCACCATCACTCACTACAGGTACTTTGCTAACCCAAACTACCACTCAAACTCCACCTATACCACCTTTCCCTACTTTTAACCACTTTAAGCCACAACAGGGCCGGTCACCATCATGATCCATCACTTTTCACCCAATGTGAGAGTCATCCCTAATGATACTCTACCTGCCCAGCCATATCCACAATCACCACCCATTTCCTTAAACCAAAACCCATTATTCCAACAACCCATACCCCAACAACAAACAACACCTAATTTCAGTCATTGGGTAGATAAGTGACATTTCGAATATGATGAGGGAGGATTTGATAAGTATGGGGGAAATCAGGAACTTATCAACAGGCCAGAACACATAATTTGAATTCTCAGGGTTACCTATGGCAGGTTTTTCATACCTATCCAGTAAATCAGGAGTATCAAGGAAACCAAGTGTTGAGAGAAGTTCCAGTTCAATGGTACCAACCGACACCTCAGTTGGTGAATCTGCCACTAAGACTACAATCTAATAACATTGTTAGACAGGTACACCTAGAGGATATTCCTATGGGATTTGACAAGGGTCTAGTGAGAGGTGTTGATACTCAATTCAGGCCTGCCTAGTTAGTAATCAATCAGCAATGGTCATTCTAGATCAACATGGTAGGTCAGATATATGGGATGGTTCTAAAGTTCCCATTCCATATTTCTGGGATTTGTCAAACTGTTCACCAGAATTTTCTTTGTTATCTAGATTGTTTATTCCAGATTCTGGCTTGTCACTTAAGATGGCTGTGTCAATGTTTAGATGATCACAGGAGATTTTTTCTCTAGATTTTTCATTTGAAGTTTCATCTGAATTTGACTCATATGTTTCAAGTTTAGAATTTTGAATATATCTATACCAAATTTTTAACTTATATTTGATATATCTATAACAAATTCTTGACTTATAACCATATTAAGAATGCCAAACTTGCTTATTATATAATTGTGATGCTTTTCATCCAAAGGTTTGATAAAAATATTAGAAAGTTGTTCAGCAGCGGGAACAAAGTATATTTCTAAATCACCTTTCTCTACATGGTCTTTATTGAAAAAGATGCCTGACATCTATATGCTTGGTTTTCGAGTGTTGAACTAGAATTGATTTGTGGCAATTGCACTTTTTGAATCACCCAACTTGTTTATTTTTGCAATATTTAATCCATAGTCTCTAAGTTGGTTTTACATCCATATGACCTATGAACAACAGCTTGCTGCTACTACATACTTAACTTTGGCTGTGGATGTTGATACACAATTATGTTTCTTTGATGCCCAACATACTAGTTTTTCTTCTAAAATTTGACAGCTTCCAGAGGTACTCTTTCAGTCTAACTTAGATTGACAAAGAAAGATCCGTTCTGGTGTTGGTTTAACTTATAAGCCCAAGAACAAGTTTAAATTCACCCATCATACTCATTTCAAAATGGTTGGTCATCAGTTTTTCAAATTTCTTGCAAAAATTCGGATTTGTTGATCCAAAAATTATGTCATCAACATAGATTTATACCAAGATTGTGTGACCTTTGTTTGTTTTTGAGAAAAGTGTTGTATCTATTGTTTCTTTAATGAAAACTGATTTTATTTAAAAAAAAATTGACAAGGTTTCATACCAAGCTCTTGGAGCTTGTTTTAAGCCATACAAGACATTGTACAATTTATAGACATGTTTTGAAATGTTCGATCTATAAAGCCTTGTGGGTGTTGAACATAAACTTCTTCTTCTTTCTTTCCATTGAGAAATACTAAATTCACATCCATTTGTGAACTTTGAAATCTTTGTGAGTAGCATAAGCAAGAAAGATTCTGACAGCCTCTCATCTAGCCACTGGGGCAAAGTTTCATCAAAGTCAATATCTTCTTTCTAGCTATAACCTTTGACCACCAATATGGCTTGTTTCTTATGATTACACCTTGTTCATCTGATTTGTTTTTAAAGACCTATTTGGTTCCAGTAATAGATCTATCTTTGGGTTTAGGAATCAAAGTCCAAACGTTTCTCTTTCCAAATTGTTCCCGTTCTTCTTGCATAACATGTATCCACTTTGGATCCTGTAATGCTTCAGACACAGATTTTGGTTCTATCAAGCTAAAGAAACCTACACACATACATTCATTAGTAGGAAACCCTTGTTTGTACACCTTTCTAAGGGTCAACTATTATGTTTTCAGGCAAATGATCTTTAGTCCACCTCATATTATGAAAGGGCTTTATATTATCAATGTCTGTTGTATCGTTGGTTTACACTGGGATTAGTGTTGTCTGGTTTATATTTTCACAATTTGTTCCAGTTGTTTAACCTATCACTTTTTTAATCATTTGATTTTTAGGGTTGAAGCTTGTGTCATTAAGGATTTTAAATTTGCTTTCCTATTAATATCCCATAATTTCTTCACACCATTCATTTAGCAGTTATTCTATGTTTTCTAGGGTTTTGAAAACTGTTTCGTTTTGTAATTTTGAGTTTTCTAGGGTAAGTCTCAGTGATGAATCATCAAAGGACACATAGAGACTTTCTCTGATTGTTTTAGAGCTTATAACATAAACTATGTATGCTTTATATGCCAGAGAGTATCCCAGAAAGACTCTTTTTTCAGCCATTGTGTCAATTTTTTCTAGAGTTTCAAAATCATTAAAGATGTAGCATGTACATCCAAAGGTGTGAAAAAATTTGACACTTGGGAGGTTCTTTTAAAGATTATGTGGTAAGGTGTTCTTTGACATCTTTTGTTGATTAGAGTTATACTTTGTGTGAAGTAGGCATTTGCAAAAGCTTCAACCCAGAAATATGTTGGCAAATTTGAGAATGTCAGCATAGTTCTTGCTGCTTCAACAAGAGTTTTATTCCTCCTTTCTACAACTCCTTATTGTTGAGGAGTTCTAGGAGCTGAGAAATCATGTGAAATCCCTTTTCTTTATCAGAAAATTTTCTAATCTGGATTTTTGAATTCAGTTCGATTATCAATTTTTTTCTCTTCTAACTTTAGGTTTCAAGTGATTTTGAATTTTGGGGATAAAATTGATTATTAGTTCTAGAGTGCCACTCTTGTTTCTCAAGAAGTCAACCTATGTGTGCCTGGAATCATTATCAACAATGATAAGTATATTCTTCTTACCTGACATGCGTTCCTTGCTAATTTGTCCACATAGATCCATATGAAGTAGTTCACAAGTTGTGTTGTATATGATTCAGATAATGATTTATGTGAGCATCTTTTTTATTTTCCCATTTGCCATGTCTCACATATATTTTCATTTTTAAACTTAATGAAAGGAAGGCCTCTACCAGTTTCTTATTGGTCAGGATGTTTAAAGATTTAAATTTACATGAGTTAATTTCCAATGCCATATCCAATTATCACTTGTTGATTGAGAAAGTAAACACAATGGTTGTCTTTCTATTTTGTCATTGAAAACAAAGTAATATATGATCTTTCTAATTCTTTTTCCTATCAAATATACCACATTATTTTGAATCCCTGTTACTTCACATTTTTTAAGGCGAGAAGATTACTTTGAAACCTTAATCACAGAATTGTCTAAAACTTAAGAGATTACATTTTAGTCCTTATACATATGAGACTTTTTCCATGGTTAATGGTTCTACAGTAATATTTCCATAACCTAAGGTCCTACCTTTTATTCCATTACCAAAATTGTCTAATTGACCAACTTTGGCTACATACCTACTTAGTCGGCCTATTTTCTGTCATGTACTTGGAGCCTCTAGAATCATTGTACCAAATCTAGGGCACATCAAGGTCCTGCAATTTTGAGATTAGATATTTTTTGTACCCATCTTTTGCTGGAAAACTGATTTTATAGCCATTTTATCAACACTATGTTCTTTATTCACCTTCTTACATTCTTTGGATGCAAGATGATGAGAATCCTTAATTGTATTTATGGTGATGTGTGCTTAGAGTACTTTTAGAATTTCAACAGACATGCAACAATCTTTATCAATGTCTTTATCTGGTATGTATCCTAGATGTTTGAATTACTTTGATCCATTTGATTAAATCAATGTTTTCACCAATTTTTCTGTTTCATAAATTTTGCATGTTTATGTTCCATATTTTTCTTTAGTTGCTTTTATGAAAACAATTGTAGTGTTTGAACATGTCCCTGTTACATATCCTAGGCCTTGTCCATAATTTCTTGGCTTAGCCTCAATGTAATCAATTAATTCTTTGGCATGTTGAAAACATTTTATATTTGTGGAATTGTCTTGTAAGTTTTTATACAATTGTTATCTTCTGTTTCATAGGCTTGTAATGAAAGATTTTCTTTTTCTTGAATTTTTCCTTTTCTTGTTTCTTCAGTTTCTAATTCATAAATTATGGTTAGCTCCCATATTGTTTTATCAATTTTTTCTGTTTGTTTTCTGGACTTGTTCTAGCAATTGTTTAAATGCCGACTTTTAATTTTCAAATTAAAAATCTTGAATAGAGGTTTTTTACTTGAGTTTCTGGCGCTTCAGTCTCGGATTCTTCTCTTGCTGCCATGAGACAAAACTTGGCAATCTCTTTTTCATCATCTAATGAATCATCAGACAACTAGGTATCACCTTCTCCAATAAGTCCCATCTATTGCTTCTTAGTCTCTTCCAGCTTTCTTTCATAGTAAGCAACATCTCTCAACAATTTGCTCTTACACTCATTAGCGTAATGACCTTTCTGTTTGCATCTAAAACAGGTCACCTATGCCTTTGATTCTTTCTTCTTATCTTTGGTTCCATCTACCTTACCTTTGTCATTTCTTGATTTATGGTTTCTCATCGTTTTATGTTTAAAGGTTTTGGTAGGAAGTGAAATGGCTTAGGTGAAGGCCTAAAAATATGATCTAGAATCAGAAGTTTCTGCATCATTGAATGTTGGAAATGGTTGTCAGATGTTGAGTTCTAGTTTTGAGAGGTTAAGTTCTGGTTTTTTGGGTGGAATATGATGCAATTGCTGAACCCTTATGACCAAAGTTTTCAAATATTCCATCTTCTCTGGGATCAGAATGCTATAGAGATCATGGAGATTTATATGATCTAGCTCTAAGGTTGAGGCTAGTGTCATGGTTATGGTTTTTCATTCTCTTGGTAAGGCTCCTAAGAGCTTAACATTCATTTCGTCATTTGACTTAGTTACCCCATATTTTTTTAACTCATTTAGTATTTTAGAAAATCTGTTATACGTTTTAGATAGAGTTTCATATGGAAGACTTTTGAAATATTCATAACTTGAAACTCAATTTGTTCGTTTGTTTCTTCTCATTTTTTTTTGCTTTCACAAAGATTTTCCAACTAATCTCATATTTTCTTTGCAGATGAACAAGCATCCACATGAGAAAATATGTCATTTGGAATAGCCATAAACAAAAAAAAAAAAATTGGTCCTTTCATCAATAGCCATCGCTTCATTGTCCTCATCTCCCCAGATTTTTTTTATCTATGGGGACTGGGATAACTGGTGTTCTATCAGTTGCTGGAACTTCTAGGATTTTAGACATGGTAATGTACGATCCGCTCGTAATGGATTGGTACAAACGATGATCATGTCCATTTAAGAAGTTGATCATCATGACCTTCCATTGGGGTATTCATCTCTCACAAGAGTGGTAGCCTAAGACATTGAACCCATCTGAAATGCAGAACTCCAAGATTGAAAGCTTGCCATTTGTAAAAAGTGGTGTCTTAGATACTTGGTTAAAATGTTTAAGATTTGAGCTTAAATATTTCTTTAGTTGACTAAGGATCCTTGAAAATAAGTTATTCAAGCTGCTCTGATACAAATTGTTTGTCCTAGAAGTATCAACCAAACTTGTTAACTAAATAGCAATGTGATTTCAACAAAATATAAAAATAATGTGCGGAATCAGAAAACAAACTCTTTAGAGAGAGAGAACACACAAGTTTTAGAATTTTTGAGAGTATATTTATTAATCACCTTTAAGGATCTCTTTGTCTTCACAAAATGAATGACTCAAAGAATTATATGGTTGATATGAATGTGGTGTGGAGTTGGTATGATAATGATGTATCTAAGTATGGCGTTCTATTCTTTGTTTTCTCACTCTCATTTCACACTTTGCACTATTCACCGACCGATTGTGTCTCCTATTTATAGAGAAGAGTTGACTTAAGTTGTGAATAAACACTTTGTTTATTTCATTTGTATTTTCTGCAGGATGATTTTGGAAAAACTTCTTTTCATGGTTTATAGTGTCCATGTCAAGTTGCATGCTTTTTAACATTCATACTTGTTGTGATTCCAGATTTGTTTGCTAGAAATCTAGAGTCCAGATCTGGGAATGATGCACGTAGTTTTCTTTCGTGTGTTCATCATAAATCTAGTCTGTTTTCCAGATTTCTTCTTTCTTTCCTAGATATCGTCAATTAGGAGCTATTCTCGTCTTTGGTTGTCTTCTTCTTCAAAGATATCTTATTCTTCAATCTTCCTTGGCCTTGATCTCTTCATCTGGAATCTGTTTTGAATGTGTTCTTCTTTGATTAGCTTTGGATTCCCTGCTTCAATTTTCTTCAACACTTCTATTTTATGATCTTAGTTCTAACAGGAGCCTTGGCTATCTTGCCACTTAAACAAACACTCGCACTTATCGAAATCATCCTTATTGATAGATTCTAAAATTCCACCAGTTTGGAGTTTCTTAAGTCGATCTTTGTTTATATGGTCAAGCCTACAATGCCATAGGTACGTATCATTAAAGGTAATTTTACTACGTTTACATGATATGTGGTATAACATATCCAAATTCTAGAGCTCTATTTTGAGGAAATTAGCCTTAAAAAAAACAAAAAAACTGTCCCTCACAAGGATTAAAAAGAAATTAGCCTTCAAAAAAAAGAAAAGAAAACACTATCCCTTACAATATCACTTTAGAATTACGTACCTCAGTTAAATTGTTTGTATCATTGCGTCATAAGTTGGATGTCAACCTGCTTGAACTGGTAGACCCATTTTATAGCAGTTGCTTTTTTCATGGTGTAGTCTATTTGGTTAGTTATATTATATATACATACAATGGAATAAACATTAAATAAACAAAGTGTCCCTGATTGCTTTTAATATAAAAACTTGAAAATAATTTCTGAAGTACTTAAACTTAACGCAGACGATGAATAAAAACCATGAAGACATTTTAATAGTTGTCATTTTATGGTTGGCTTCTTTCTGGGTGTGTTAATTGTCAATTTTATGGTTGCGTCGTGTTAATCGTCAATTTTGTGGTTGGTTTCCTTCTAGCCGCAACACAGCGATAGTAAAATTACTAGTATGTCATTGATTAGTGAATTTGTTGTTTATATACATCATATTCTTGTTTAAATGCTTTTTATATGATCTTCAAACCTAAGAGCATAATAAGGCCAACATATATTAAACTAAGTGGAAAATAAGGACATCACGTTCTTGTTCGAATCTGTACATAAAATTTATTGTTTCTTCAGCGTGATACATGAGAAGTTCTATTGAAAAATGGTACAACAAAAGTATTATAATAGATGTGAATAACTACATAACTTTATTTATGTAAATAAGTTATTAAAACATGCAATGTTATGAAAGTTGGACTGGTAGTTGAGACGGTTCATCAAAATTCAAATCAGTATTATGGGAAGATATCAGATGTTGCTTCTCGTGACTAAATCATTAAATGCCCTGAAGGGGACGATCAAGATAATTGCCTTGATCTCGTGACTAAATCATAAAATGTCATGTTCTTCAAAGATATCTTATTCTTCAATCATTCTTGACCTTGATCTCTTCATCTGGAATCTGTGGTAAATGTGTTCTTCTTTGATTAGCTTTGGATTCCCTGCTTCAATTTTTTTTGAACACTTCTATTTTTATGATTTTAGTTCTAACAGGAGCCTTGGCTATCTTGGCACTTAAACAACACTTTGCACTTATGGAAATCATGATTATTGATATATTCTAAAATTCCATCAGTTTGGAGTTTCTTAAGTCGATCTTTGTTTATATGGTCAAGCCTACAATGACATAGGTACGTATCATTAAAGTAATCTTACTACATTTACATTGATATGTGGTAATAACATATCAAAATTCTGGAGCTCTATTTTGAGGAATTGCCTCATAATAAAACAACCCTTGAAAAGAAGCACGAATAATATCACCATAAAATTCATAATCAAATGATGTTTTTAAAGCAGAAACTGAGATGATATTCCTATTCAAATTAGAAATATAACAAACATTATTCAAA
>JAUTDX010004079.1:0-49795 GCA_030844895.1 Ambrosia x helenae
TTCCTCTATCTCTCTCTAAGCTTCTCTGTTACCCTTCCTTATGTAAGTACACTTTTCTTTCTCTCTCCAGTAGCTTACTTTCTCTCTCTCTCTAAAACCTATCTTCTCTGAACCTTTTTAAAACCGATGGTATATGTTTCTCCATGGTTGGATGTCGGCGGCTGGTTGGTGGTGTATTTTTTTCAGTTCGGTTGACGATCCTTGACGGTTGTTATATCAGTGACATCTAGGTGGCGGTGGGTTGCGGTGGTGCCGCTGTCACCGGATGGTGGTGGTCATTGTGTAGTGCGGTTGTGTGTGCTTTGCCCAATCGATGAAGAAAGGGGTGGGGAAGTGGCAGATCTGGTAAAAAAAAATGTAATAACGGCTACAAATTATATGGTAAGTTTTTTCAGGTTTTTGGATAGTGTGGATTCTTGGTTCGAGTGTGTTAACCAGCTATTCTACTTTTAGAACCAAATATAATGGTTTGTTACACGCTTATTTATCAATCATTATAATGTCCTTTACACATGATATAAAAGACTTCTCCAGGCTGACTATGTACATTAATTTCTCTTAAATCGTTTGAAGGATGACTTAAATTACAAGGGGCTTAAAGGTAAAAACAAATGCAGTTTAGTCATTGTTATTGATGAAAACCCAGGGCCCTTTTGTTGAATATAATTTTCATGTTCAGATGTTTGGTTTCAATTTATAAGTTTCTCCTCTATTTGAAGCCCTAGACTTAAATTTTCTTAATATGTTTGACATTTGTTTTTTTTACTAACACCAAAGCCTTCGTCTTTCAGTACAGAAAGTCTGAAAGAAAAAAAAGCAATTGTTGCAGCTCCCACAAAATCTAGAATAGAACTGTAAGTGTACTTTCCACTTTCTAACATAAAACCAACAATAGCATTGTCTTATAAGTTATCGAACTCATCATTCCTGCATAGACGGTTTCTATATAAAACATAAACAAGCTGCTTTAGGAACACTACTGCTTTTTGATGGGATTCTTTGTGTTACTTTGTTGCAGGTATGGTTTATAGGTAGCATGGAATCGAGTAAAAAATAGTTAGAGAAATGGAGATGAATTAGCGTACGGCGTCGCCGCAACGCTCACATGGTACATATCTTGCAACCACTTGATATATACATGCTTTCAAAAGATCATAATAACATACAAGCATATTAATATATTTGGATTTTAAATCTTAACTAATCATGTTAGTGTCATATATGAGTATGAGTAGTGTGAATTAGAATAGTTGCTAACTGGATTGAGGTAAAGTCTTACCAAAAATTGTGTGTATCGCGATTGCTGTAAGTTACTGTTAGTAAATGTTATGGTTGTTATTGATTTGAGTTGTTGTAGCACCTAATTGGACTTAGATTATAAGTTACTTAAGTATAGGTTTTAGCAACAGGTAGCTTAAACCTTGGATAAACCCATTCTATAGAAAAAAAAATCATGATTATTTTGCCAACTCTATGAGATTAAATATCAAGATCCATAGTGAGACTATGCAACTGATCTCTATTGGTCAAATCATTGATGTATTATAATCATATTTCGATTTATTTTACTAGCCCCCTTTGTTTTGTAATTAGCGAAGTAGGAAAAAATGGCTGTTTAGAATTAACTAATAAGGTGACTTTAGACGATGTTTCATTTGTTTCTGATCATATAGTGACTGTGTTGTCCTGTTATAGCATTCAATTAATTTCATTATTGTTGTTTTAACAATTAACTAACCCAACAGAGACGTAAAACTTTGTAGAAGACGACAACCTTTTGAAAAAATGCAAGGCCTTATGGACGACTACAACAACCTTTTGGAAAACTGCAAAACCTATGCCAACTGTAGTTGAAAGGACGACCAACAAATGGCTGTTGTTGAAGTATCCGAATAGAGGCTCAGGCTCCTATGGGAAAACAAGACCAAAATATGGCCTTTGCTGGATGTAATATAACTCTAAAAAACATGAGGTCTATAGCAATGTTACTTAAAATGCTATAAACATATGCAGTTTATGTATTAATTCTGTGAAGGTCTATAATGTCATGTCGCCGCCGCAACGCGCGGCTTACGGCAACATTCTAGTTATGCGTACAAAGTCCCATGATTCATTGACAATGTGGTCCATTATCCTATAAAGGGGTGAGCTCCTTGACTAAATAAGCTCCATTAGCTTCGACGCTATACCTGCTCATGAAAAGAGTTGGGCTCCAATGCCAAAAACGCTAAAGGATGTCTGACCTTTTCCTACCCGTATACATGATGAGTTCCCAAAACAATATAAGTGTAGGAACCGTTCGCGTATAATAATAAATAAATAATTTTTATTACTTTACAATACAATAAGCAAAGGAAATAAAACAAAATAAAAAAATGATTACAACTGAAATAAAGAAAATACAAGAAGGGGGTGAGAAAATAGAATATGGTGACTGAGGATCGTGTTTGACACGGGGCCCTTAAAACAAATTCTGAGCCTACCGGAGACTCGTTTTGTTCCTAGGGTACAACAGTCGAAATAGTGTGTACTGCCGGAGTAAGCACTAAACCCGAAGTGTACCTTGATCACAAGAAGAACATAGTAGAAAAAGTTTTTAGAGAAGTGAAAGAGGTGAATTTCTGTTCATCTGCCAAGACTCTTGGCTTTTATAGGAAACCAAAGTTGTAACATAATAAAAAAATTAAAAGAGAAAATTAAATGTATTGAACGTCTTCAATATCATTTAATGATTGCTTCAATTTCCAGTCAAAGTTGTTGACTCATTCGTTACAAGTTGCAGTTCTGAACTGGTCTGTTGGAAGTCCGCGCGTGCGTCAGACGTACACTACATCATCAAAAATACTAATGGCTGCTTCAATTTCCAGTCAAAGTTGTTGACTCGTCCGTTACAAGCTGCAGTTCTGAATTGGTCTGTTGGGAGTCCGCGCGCGCGTCAGACGTACACTACATCATCAAAAATACTAAGGCGGCTCTCAAGCGGTGACACAAACGTGCAAAGTGCGCTATCAAAGCACCACATTACGCCTCATCGCCCAAGCCACGCGTGCAAGGCCACACCCTTCGTGACTTCCATAGTGTGGGATTCCATGGAAGACTTAGAATGGAGAGTTACTCCTTATAAACAAATTCAAGATTCATCACCCTTCCAATGTGGGACAAGTTCTCCTTGGCACTTTCCATTTCACATTCCCAGCTTAGTTGTTTCACTCCTCTACTTTTAAGCATCAATATCTCATTCATCTTAGCTCGTTTTTAGACGCGGTTTGGTTCGTTCCGGAGCTCTCACAACATAGAACATAAACCCACAAAGAAATATATAAATAAACTTCCGTTTCAAATATATATTTGTATCCAAAATTTAGGAAAAATCATTTTTCTAAAATTGTGAAAATAGCATTTTTCACCTATTTAACAATAACTTCATGGGACCTGATCTAGCCTGCCTATGCAAAGGGTTGAGCACCCAACAACAATACTGTTAGTAAGAGACCAATACTGATGATCAAACCGATAACATTGTTATGTTTTGATACCAAAAGATAGAATAATGTGTATTTATTTCCTCTAACCAAATCTAGTAAATGTCTACGACACCATACTTTGGTGAGACATAGAAAATATACACAACAAACGATATGTACAGAATGAAAACTTCATTCTCGATTCTACGAGAACTTTTATGAGAGCCTTTCAGCTCTTATTCTTGCAATTGGGTCGTTGTGATTACTGGTTGAACCTTCTCGAACCGTATCATTTTAAGAACAAAAAATATTTATGCCAAAATAACATATGCAAAGAAGAACAAAAAGCCTTGTATACGTAATAGGTGTTGGTGCATTGAGAGGACCTTTCCCTAATACGAAAGGACCGGGAAGGACACTCCTCTGTTGTACCAGTTATCATGCCCACGGTATAAACATGCTAAAGCACCGAACCATAAGTATTTAGTATCAGTGTAACTGAAAGATATGTTTTTAGAACTTAGAGGTTTTATTATATGCATTTAAAATATTTTATGTTGATAAACTAGTCTAGTTGAAAATTTTCATTTTAGATTTTAGAATTATATAAGAACAAATTTCATTAAAAACACCAGAAAAAGAATTATACAAGAAAAGGCCCCAAAATATGTTTTAATGTTTTATTCAATGAATAATTAGGAGTTCAATGAATAGTTGGGTCTAATCGACAAAGCTATTGAAGTTAAGGTGTTAATCGTTTTGAAATTAAGAGTTTGAGCCCAGTCAAAGACAAATACACGTAAAAAATTGATTTACAAGAACGGAATTCAATAAAGAGAAAACATATGTCGTTCTCAAAAAAATGATGACGAAGTCTTCGTGCACGTTATGTTTGATTGTTTGCATTAATTACGAGTGCCTACCACGTTGCCGTGGTCATCATCAAAATTTAAGGGGCAAGTATTGACATTTTTGGTCAAAAGAGTCTCGAATGTAAGGGGGACGGGGCGCAACTAGAATTGGGCACGAGTACCTCATTACCAGCACGGTAACATCGCCGCCACCCGTGCTGGTAGGGGTCCTGTGAAACTTTTACTGGTTCTATATAACGTATGTGAACCCGTAAATTTAAATAAAATATTATTTCTTTCTAATATCTCTCTTCTATCTCTCTATATTCTTTTTTCTTCTCTCCTATGTATTCTTTTAAGTTGGAGTATGGTTTTTTTTTACGTATCTGCAAAACAATTAGATGAAGAAGTAGATAGATACAAGTGTATGTATAGTTAGGTGTATTATGTGTGGGGCAATATATAAATATATAAAAAGATAAAGATGGGCCAAGTAGTGTGTGCATTAAGTTTGTAGTATGCTTTCTTTATTGAAAAAATAGAATTTTTGTTTTCAAATACATTTAAACTAGATATGGATTAAATAATGTTTATTAAAAAATTAAAATTTTTGTTTTCAAATACATTTAAACTAATATGGATTAAATAATGTTTTATTAAAAAATAGAATTTTTGTTTTCAAATACATTTAAACTAATATGGATTAATTAATGTTTATTTAAAAAATAGAAAAAAACATTTTAGTGAAGTGTTGCCTCCAAAAAAGTGTTTCAGTAAAGGAAATCAGTGAAGTGAAGTGATGTGGCAGTGCAGGATTAGTAGAAATCAGTGAAGTGAAAACATGTTCAATGGAGCGCCCATTCCCCCTCTAAAGGGGGGGGGGGGGGTGCTACTCCTAATTTTTTTTAACTTTACTAATTTTAACCAATTATGTATTGGCATATCAGTTACTTTACTGAAACATTTTTTTGAGACAGCACTCCACTGATTCTTTTATTTATTTTCATTTAAATATCTAAACTTTTTTTTTAATTTCACACGGTTTAAACTATTAAACCGGTTTATATTAATTGGCTTTCACACTATTACAACCGTCCCACCACCAAATGGTCAGTGAAATTGAATTGTAAATTCTTGGAAACCGTCAATTAAATTGAATTCATGAAACCATCCCACTAAACGGTCAGTAAAATTGAATAACATTGAACCGTTCCAACCCTAAGTTTTTAAACCGTCCCATTAAACGGTCAGTAAAATTGAAAAACATTGAACCGTCTCACTAAACGGTCAGTAAAATTAAAAACAAAGAAAAATAATTATTTTGATAGAAAAGCAAGGATAAAAGTTTGTTGGATTGAAGAATAATCAAAGAAAATATGAACATGATTTGTTGATGTTTGAAAATGAAGACAGGTTTAATTTTTATTAAATATAAATTACAAAACATGCCTATAAACAATTTTATTAACGGGGTTGTGACCTCCTTCCAAACCATAACATTAAAGTCGTAATGATCATGTGTACAAACTAACTACTGAATTTATGATTAAAAAACCTTAAATTTATTCTAAGGTTATATTCAAGGGTGGTAGTGTGTGACAATGTTGTTAGGGTCATAGGACGATGATAGGTGGCATTGCATGGTGACGATCGAGGATGGTGATCGAGTAAGTAAATAAAAGATGACAACTATATAGTATATACATAGAAGAGAGGAACCTATGGTGTCCGATGGAGGGAGCCGATACAGTGATGGCAATCACCGACTATTTATGATTGCGGAAATTCAATGGCTTATGATAAGAGTGTTGATGTATATTAATGGGATCAAAATGTCTAACGCCATGAGTAATTCACACTTTGGATGTTATATACTTATATTATATTGTGTATAATTACAACACAAGAAAATTTTGAAAATGACTATCTTTATGTGTTATGTAATGTATTTAGTTATTTACACTAATGAAATTATTTCAATAATATTAGAGCTTGAGAACCTAGATTTGACTTTGAGCAGTGTTAAGTAGTTAAATAAGCTAGGTTCAAAAGATAC
The DNA here is from genome assembly GCA_030844895.1 of Ambrosia x helenae. Classification (NCBI taxonomy): domain Eukaryota; kingdom Viridiplantae; phylum Streptophyta; class Magnoliopsida; order Asterales; family Asteraceae; genus Ambrosia; species Ambrosia x helenae. Next base: position 6,372 of record JAUTDX010004079.1, read on the forward strand.
ACGAAAAGGAAATGAGAATTTAAATATCTCGATGGAATACCATATCATTCATACGAGGACAAATCCATACAAACAGAACATATGAATTTCGTGAGGTTTACTGAGTTTTATAATTATTTTATTAAAGTGGTTTATTTTTATATTAACAATATTAATTAAAATTAATTAAGTATAACTACTGTTCAAATTAAGACTAATGGGTGTGCCTTCGGTGAGATCAATCGGGGAGATGAGGTGGACTCGGGGACCAAGCCAAACATCGCCCCTCCCGTTTTTTCCCGGCAAAACGGTGAAAATGCACCGTTCACACCGAGCCTCCCTATTGGTTGATTTTATTATTTATTTTTTTTAATTAAACTTTATATAATAAAAAAATGAAGGGGGGTTGGGGGAATACCATTTCCAAACTTTGAGGGAGGAAACAGGAAAAATGAGATGACGCTGATATGGCACTTGGGGGAGTTGGGGGAAAAGGGGGCACACCATATAGTCTAATATATCATTTTATTTACAAGTGGTTTAAAAATGATCGACATAAGTCAGTTATTATTGAATGATATATTTTTTTCACATGTACGTAGCTTTAGAAAAAAATTATTAAATGATACTTTTATTTGATGAACATTAAAGACAAACCACTTCACTACTTGACAAATTTTTTTTTTTGAACGGCACACAACTTGACAAATTACTTCACAACTTGATAAAATTTTAAAATTTGTAACTAGTACACGACAGTTGGTAGAGCCAATAACAATACAAGCGGTTGGGAGGTGGTTGGTGGCTCACCTTATTATGTTTATTTAACTTTTTTTTTATGGCTATCAATGTATTTTTAAGAAAAAATATGTAGACATGATTTGTTAATTTGCAATGTTAGGGTGGTATGAGTTGGTATAAGGTGGTGTGAGGTAAGTAGTGGTTGTGTGTTGAAGAATGTTTGAAGATTCTTTATGGTTGGTGATGGATGGTGGTTGTGTCTAGTGGCACACGTTATACGATGGTGGTACTTGAAGCCAAGCAGACATGAAACCATAATTCGATTAAGTAAAAACACACTCACATTTAGCTTAACAATTTCCATCTCAATGAATAATACAGCTTCTAAGTTTGGAAAAAAATACCATCTTGCATTTGATTATTAATAGAACCTCTTAATATTTTAAAACTGATTTAGAATAAACAATTGATTAATTTTAAATGGATAAAACTTAAAAGATTAGATAAAATAATCGAGTCACTAAAATCTTCTGTGTTTTTATTTAAGACTTTGATTATTGACACATCCTCCCTAAACAGTCCACCTATACGCCACGTATACATTCTATGATTGGTTGCTAACTGGTTTTTGGAAATTGTGACATTGTACATGTATACATCGCATTTAACCCTATACGCGATGTATAAAGGGCCAATGATTTGCGTTTAATGAAGTTTGAAAACTTATACGACGCATATAGAGAAGTGTTCAAACAATTTTAGGGGTGTGCTATTACCATCTCCCTTTTTAATCTTAAATCATAAAACACATAAACAAAATCGTGGCACTTGTAGTTATTATAAGTTCTAAACACTTATTTAGTTTTCTTTATCACCTCTTGTCAAAAGCCTATTTGTACGATAACTGTTTTTTACTAGTCGTCGTATGTTAACAAACAAATATATATTTTTTCCCATAATAGAATCTAGAGAAAACAAAGAATGGTCAAATATGACCGGTGGCGCCGGTCAACGGTTGATTAACCATTCTTCTTCCTTCAAGACTGCTTCTTCTTAATTCCTCCATTTTCATCTCCTCTCTCTCTCTCTCTCTCATCTCTCTCTCTCTCTGTCTCTCTTTCTCATATTCGTGAATATTATTATTATTTTCAATTTGCAATTTCTGGCTAGCTTCATCTAAATAACATATGGCAGTAAGTTTAATTTTCAATAACACTTTTGTTTTTGTTACCTGATTATGTTCACTAAATGCTAATGTTAATTAGTTAGTTAATGTGTTTCTGTAATTCTTATCTTTTTAAAAACTATTGCTAAAAGTCAATAAGTCAACATAAGTTCTTAATAAATATGTTCAAATTGTGTTTTTGTTCACAAAATTGCATGATAAGTTGATGATAGTCTAGAATTTTGTACACTTTTTAGAAATGATTTCAAAATTATAATTGGGTATGGTTTTGATCTTGAAAATATCCAATTTCGAGCACCAAAGTCAAGAGTTGACTTACGTTTGGAGAAGTTAATATTATTGTGTGAATCTAATCTTAAATAGTTAAATGGATCTTGATATGATTGTGAATTAGTTTGAAATGTTACTTAGATGAGATCCATGTTTGTATTGAATCTATTGATTGATTTCTTGTTATTGATAGAGTTGACTTTTGTTGACTAAGAGATATGGTGTATGATTGAATTTGCTTCTATTATTGATATACATTCAATATTATTTGTATGATTGTATTTTATGCTAAAAAGTAAAAAATGATGGTTTTTGAGCGGGTTTCACTGGGAGCTGCCTCTGTATTTTACTGGATAATGGCCCGGGTGGGATTTTATTTTGCTGGGTACATTTGTTTGTATTGAAATGCTACATTATGTTATATACTTTAACATTGTTAATTATTTGCAACAGCGTCCAACGGTACCAAAATTCGGCAACTGGGGTGAAGATGATGTTCCTTACACCGTTTATTTCGACAAGGCGCGAAAGAATAAAACGGGTGGGAAAATGATCAACCCGAATGACCCACAAGAGAACCCCGAAATGTTTGCTCCACCTGCTTCTCGGGCCAGACCTTACAATGAGCTGGATGAGCCCGTCCACAGGCGGGCTGTCCGGCCCACTCCTGACCACAGGGTTAGCTTGGAAGACAATGACTACCCAACACATAATGATAACCCGGGTAGGAGAAATCCTGGTGGCTCGGCCCATCAACGTGGCGGCCAAGGGCCGGCTGTAGGTCGTTCGACCAAGCATAGTGTCGGGTCTGATAATAGCTTTGACCGGTCACCTATGCATCCCCATTATCAGGCAAAAGTGACTGGGAAGGGTAGTGCGTCGCCTGCTTGGGAAGGAAATCGCTCTTATGATAGCAGTCATGGTACACCGGGCCGATCAAGAATGAAGCCAAATCGAGGCGATGATTCTGTAAGCCTTTAGTTATATCCTTTGACTTTATATTATTGTTGCTGTTAGTATTGTCTGAATGTCTGATACTAAAACATTCCTGAATTACGTTCTTACTGTCAGCCCGATAGAGGAGCAGCTGTCCCTAGATTCGGCGAGTGGGATGAAAACAACCCATCATCAGGAGACAACTATACTCACATCTTCAACAAGGTTCGTGAGGAACGTGTAACTGGTTCACCCATGCCATCCGGTCCAGATGCAAGACCAAATTATAACATTCCCAAGAACCAAAAAAACAATAAGGTATCATCAATTCTTTAGTTATGTTTGTTTTAACTAAATTTCTTTAAACATTACAAAAACTATGTTTCATATGTAACCAATGTTTTCACAACTGTAACCTTCATCTAACCAATGGCCTTACTGGTCTACTGGTCGGACATATTTCAAAAATCGTCATAAATAACTTAGAAAGTACAAAAATATATATAACAAATTTAAAACAAAACTTGAAACTACTTTATCATTTGGTATGCATTTTCATTGTTAACAAAATATGGAGTCTAGAGTAGCACATAAATCAATAAGTTGAGATTTTGAAAGAAAAACCGAATTTTGAAAATAAGGGGTGGCGGCGCAGCTTGTTGCCCGCCTGCCCGTTATCTTGATGTAATTTTCATAGTTCTGGAATGAAAGTATTATATTGTTTAAAAAAAAGTTAGTTCCAACAAGGTTAAACCAATTAGCGTCAAGCGGTTCAAGAGTACTCATCTTGGTCCCACCGGCTGGTCTGGTTCGGTTCTAAGAACATTGTTTGTGACACTTTATTTTGGTTTCTTGTGTAGAAATCCTGCTGCTTCCCATGGTAGAAGTGAACGAAGATTTTCGGATTCTGGAAGATTTGTGAATAGGTTCTAAAGGACTCTGTACATTCAGAGTTTAGCATCATCTATGCATACATTAAAATGGATTATTTTCTTTGAAATTTGTTAAGTGTGATTTTTTTGCTATATATTGTGGGTGCAATTGGGTTTATAACAAACATCATAAGAAATTGATGACTTTATATATTTGGTTGTAACAATGCCACAAGATATTCTTTCATTTTGTTGCAATGGTTTTGCATGATCTTCATAGAAGAGCTTTGTTTGGTATATAAAGCTTTTTAAAACTTCTTTGAGAGAACAACTTAAATACACCTTAACAACTTGTGTTTTGTCATTTTACATTCTGCATTACTTACTAAACACATTACACATCTTTGTATAAAATTCGTAATGTGAGTCAAAAAAGTTAATATATTGGTTATACATATTCAATTTATAGTGTACCTTGTTAAATACTTTGGATTCACTAGGACCACTACTAGATCCATATGGATTAATAATCGTATCAGGAGTAAAAAAAAAAAACAGGCACAAAGAGTGTATACAGAGTTATTTCCTTGACCGAATTCAAGTTGTAAACATGTGTGGTTTGAAACCTCGTCCTTTATGTTTAAAAAATAATTAGGAAAAATTACAGAATAATTAGGAAAAAAAAATACTCATTTTCTACAAATTCTTTAAACATTACTTTGTTTACAAAATAATTAGGAAAAATTACAGAAATCGTCCTTTATGTTTATATTGTTTTTCAACGGTTACTTCAAAATTGATGAAAAACGACAATCATGCCCTCATCTGTATCATCTCTATCACCACCACCACTTATATTCTTCAATAACCTACCACCACCACGAGCAATCAACAACCCTACACCACCACAACCGCCCACAGTGTGACCTACCACCACTATCTCTGAAACACCAACCACCACCAAGAACCGTTACCACCATCTCCTAAAACCACCCACCATCACCATCTCTGGAATCCACCACAACATCAGCAACCTTCACCACAAAAATCGAAAACCACCAAAACACCATCAACCATCACCACCATCTCCAAAACCACCAATCACCATCTCCCTTAACATATTTCGAATATATGACCTAGATCTATATGGAGAAAGGATGTGGGGTTCAGGAGGGAGAAAAAGAGAGACAGAGATGGGAGAGGGAGAGGGGAAGAAGGCTAAACATGTTCAATGAACATGTGGTGGTGGTCACAGGTGGGTGACGACAATGGTCGTCATATGTGGTGATGGTTGTCAGATGGTTCTCACCTTTCAAATGGTGTTCAGGGGCTCCATTCGGGGATTAGGGTTTCATGGTGGTTGTCGATTGTGTAGGGTTCGTGGTGGCCGTTGGATTTGGTGGTGTTTAGTGGTTGGTGGCAGGTGGTGATGGTGTGGATTGATAGTGGGTGTGCGTGCTATAGGAGTGGTGAGGAAGATAGATAGATAGATATAGAGAGAGAGATGTCGGTGATGGTGGTGAAACAGAGGTAGTCGAGAGTGTTGAAAATGAAGATGAAATGGATCAGCTGTTGGGGATATGAGGTTGAATTGCTTGGAAACCTAATTTGGTTGAATTGAGGAAGATGGGTTGCAGTGTTTGGGGGGTTTTAAAAGATGTTAAACGAGAACAAGGGTGAAATGTCTTTTATGCCCTCACGTGACTTTCACGTGATATAACTTAACCAAAAAGAGATGGTGGAATTGTGGAAGATGGGTTGCAGTGTTTGGTTATTATTATTTTTATATTTTTTTTCCTCTTAGACATTATTAAACAAAAGAGATGGTGGTCGGATGGTTAAGTAAGTATCCCTTAAGTAGTGGCGGATCTAGACCAAAATTTCATGAGTAACGTTTGGTATTTAGGGGTAGCGTAACACGGAAAACGTCAAAAATATGATTTTTTTTTTCCACTGCGTCAGAAAAGATTGAGGGGTAGCGGGCGCTACCCCTTCTCCCATGGTAAGTCTGCCCCTACTCTTAAGATGGGCAACGTGAGTATGGATACGTGAAGCCCTACCCCATCCGTTATTCGTGTTAAAAATACATTTCCACAGTTGGTCCTTTAAGTGTCTTCCAACTTACAAAGTTGTATCTGCACTTTTCATTTACCTTTTAATGTCTTTTTGTTGTTTCAACATAACACATGTGTCTTTGTTCTCAACTTAAAATATCTTCATTATTTTGTTTATCTTTTAGTTTAAAAAAAATATTTCATTCTATTAAATATAATCCATGTAATTATTTTTAAATTTATAATTTATATTTGAGTAGAAATTATATATATTAACTTCAAGTTAGTATATTACATAATAACTAGTGGTTTAAATCCCGCCGCGTTGCGGCGGGTGAAAAGTTGTCACAACAGACAAACCAAACGAAATTCGTTGTTTTAGGTGCAAAAGTACTAAAAAAACGATATCAAAAGCCAAAGAATTGTGTTTGATAAATTGTGGATAAAATACTTTTGAGAATGGCATACAAAATATATGAAATAAAAAATTAGAAAAAATAAATGAAAAATAAAAGGTAACTTCACTTTGTACCACACTACCATCCCATACAACTTTTATTTTTAAAATGTTCGGCATCCTAATTTATTTTCGTTTGTATAAAGAAAAGGAAAACACTATTTCGAGATGTGTGCATAGATGAGAACTGAGTGCCACATGGTAATTTAACGGGAGATCATCGGAAAATTAAATCCTGCCATCCAGTCTGTCATGGTTTGTCTTATCAAAATTAATAATTTATTATTATTTAAAGTTTAAAATAATATGCAATGAAACAACATATATCTTTATTTTTAGAAAATTTGTAGTATGAATACCACTACAACTCTACAACCACAACCATAAATAAAAAGGACAAATAAGATTCGGATGGAAACTGTGTTTTTTCTGCCCCACTCTATGGCTCTCTATATCAAAAAAACCAGTCAGCACACACCACTACCACATGAGCGTCACAGTCCGGTCATTCTCTCTCGCTCGCTCTCTGAAAACCCTTTTTTTTTCTTTATGGCTAAAAAATCCAGACACCACATGACCGCAACCACCGCCGCCACCACCATCACCAAGACGATGTACCCTATGTTTCTTTCGGGATAAAAACCCATATGTTTTCTGTCTAATTAATCTAGCCACCACCTACGACAGTCATTGTTCCTGATGGACTGTGGTGATGGGATGATAATTAAAGCCTTGAATCTGGTAGAGGCAGGAAAACATTGGATGGGAAGCGGCGGCGTCACAGACACCATCTAGAACACACCGCCCAACTCCATAACCGAAAGAAACATATTATTATTTAAAGTTTAAAATAATATGCAATGAAACAACATATATCTTTATTTTTAGAAAATTTGTAGTATGAATACCACTACAACTCTACAACCACAACCATAAATAAAAAGGACAAATAAGATTTGGATGGAAACTGTGTTTTTTCTGCCCCACTCTATGGCTCTCTATATCAAAAAAACCAGCCAGCACACACCACTACCACATGAGCGTCACAGTCCGGTCATTCTCTCTCGCTCGCTCTCTGAAAACCCTTTTTTTTCTTTATGGCTAAAAAATCCAGCCACCACATGACCGCAACCACCGCCGCCACCACCATCACCAAGACGATGTACCCTATGTTTCTTTCGGGATAAAAACCCATATGTTTTCTGTCTAATTAATCTAGCCACCACCTACGACAGTCATTGTTCCTGATGGACTGTGGTGATGGGATGATAATTAAAGCCTTGAATCTGGTAGAGGCAGGAAAACATTGGATGGGAAACGGCGGCGTCACAGACACCATCTAGAACACACCGCCCAACTCCATAACCGAAAGAAACATATTATTATTTAAAGTTTAAAATAATATGCAATGAAACAACATATATCTTTATTTTTAGAAAATTTGTAGTATGAATACCACTACAACTCTACAACCACAACCATAAATAAAAAGGACAAATAAGATTCGGATGGAAACTGTGTTTTTTCTGCCCCACTCTATGGCTCTCTATATCAAAAAAACCAGCCAGCACACACCACTACCACATGAGCGTCACAGTCCGGTCATTCTCTCTCGCTCGCTCTCTGAAAACCCTTTTTTTTTCTTTATGGCTAAAAAATCCAGCCACCACATGACCGCAACCACCGCCGCCACCACCATCACCAAGACGATGTACCCTATGTTTCTTTCGGGATAAAAACCCATATGTTTTCTGTCTAATTAATCTAGCCACCACCTACGACAGTCATTGTTCCTGATGGACTGTGGTGATGGGATGATAATTAAAGCCTTGAATCTGGTAGAGGCAGGAAAACATTGGATGGGAAGCGGCGGCGTCACAGACACCATCTAGAACACACCGCCCAACTCCATAACCGGCCATCGACAACCTTGGAACCCTAAGCCAGACGAAAGTAAGGCCAGGAAACCAAGGAGACGGCGGCGTTACGCTAGCATCTCTCTCGGCGTTCAGATCGGTCATCGTCGTCTCTGTGTACTTGTAGCTACAATCGTCGTTAGCATGACTATGGCAAGAGAAACGACATTCCGTGGCCTTTTATGCTCCAGTGAGTTGGTTACTGAAGAAAGAAGGTGACAAAACGAAAGAGAAATAAGGGTAAAGTGAATAGTCACCACCGTCACCTACGTTCCCTCACCCTTCTCTTTCTCTTTGTCCTCAAAGAGTCGCGGATGTGGGGTCCGATTCATGGAGTTTGTAAAAAAAAGTATTGTCGGCTTTTACAACAGCTTGGGTTCATAGCCTGATTACCGCTACTCTAAAACCTCCACTGTTAGCACCCATCGTTTGCTTAGTGACCGAAGATGGAATAGGCGCTGGTGTAATGGTATGACGGTGTTCATGGTGACTGCAACGTAAGTGAGACAACGACGGTGGTGACTATTTACTTCGGTGCTCTCTCCCCTCTCCTTTTCTCTCTCTCTTCTTCTTTGTTGCTTGGCTTTGAAATGAAGCAAATAGAGGAGTTAAAAGGGCAAAAGAACAGGTAGGAAAGCTGGACACCTGTAGTACATTGGAGAGTGTACAGACGCGTGGCTAGGTGGGTTGGGTGACAATGACGGGACCGCCTAAATTGGCGAATCAGAAAGGGCCAGACATAATAAGATCAAAATCTGGTTCTATCCCCTCACAATACAATGACTAAAATACCATTGAAAGGTTATTTTTTTACAAAGATGGCAAATGTACTATTTAAATCAAAAGGCTTATTAATATATTTAAATATAACTAGTAATATGCCCCGCGCGTTGCAGCGGGCTTTCAGTTACTATCGATTCGGTATAGTAATGGTAATCTGTATATCAACCCAAAGAAATATACCCAAAATGATATTCACATGTGTTTCATAAATAAATTAATAAAATACTTGATCCAGAATATAGCTATGAATGAGACATGAATTCAGGCACTAAAACTATCAAGGATTGATCATGTGGTCATATTAGTGGCGTCGGTTGTATTCGTTACAATACTGGTATACATCTTTAACTTATTCAATTTTTAATAACTTACGTTCCTTCACTTAAAAAATTAACTACACGTTTCTATTTTTACTAATCATATTCTTTTGCAAAAAAAGTATGTAGTGAAGTGAAAAAGAAACAATAAAAATAAAAAGAAAGGAAGATGGGAAAGTTGCATAAAAGAAAGCATTTTTTTAGTTTGTATAAAAGAGCTACAAAGTCTAAAAATACGTAAATAGACTATTATGCATTCGAATATGAAAACAACTTTGTGTTAAATTGAATGATTAAAAAATGGTTATTTGTGCATAAATGCTACGCAACATGTTATGTTATGAATTAATTAGGTTTCACTTTATCATCACTTCATCATCACCACTCACCATCCTGACCAATTGACCACCGCCCCCCAGCCCTCCGCTACTCCAATCACTTACATCTTATCTCCTCTTTTTACAAACTCGAAATCCGATTAACCAACCTCGTCACTCATCGCCACTACCGCCTTCTAAGTTTGGAGTCCAGATGCGAAGCGTCAACGGCCTTTCGGCAACCCTCTCCTGCTCCCCTATCAACCCTTTTCAATCCTAAGATATCAACTATCTGTGTTACCGGTAGCAGGTTGGCAACAGCAGCCGCATCCATCTACAAAAGTGAGCGACGGTTATAGACCCACGTGTGCCTTCACTGGAAAATGGTTCGTGTGGCTGACGGAGCAATGGAGGTGTCTGCCATCAACAAACAACACCGTCCAACGCCGTTACCGATCGTCAAACACCACACACCACTTAGGTGGAGAACTACCGCCTCAATCCAAATCGATAGTTGTCGGAGGGCGGAAACCCTCACAAAGCTCAGATACATAGGAGAAGCTCGGTTTCTCATTCTCCCTCGTGTACATGTAACGCATGCGACAGTGGGTTTTAAACCCCAACCATTATGTACAACATCCCTAAAGCAATGTACAACATTTCTAAACACAAAAAACTCACAAAGCATAAAGTACAACTCCCTAATGCATAAACCACTTATAAATTAATATACTATATAATAATAAACCTTTGGATTTGAACAGTAATTAAATTATTTTTTATTAAGCCTTTATCCATTATAATCGTATTTATATAAAACATTACGAATAAGTTAACAAATATTCTTGTAGACTAGCTGGTGTGCCTGTTGTTTGTATGTGTGTGACCCCGGGTTCGAGTCCGGCGAATTGTGTGTTTTTTTTTAAAAAACGTTTTTTCCAGTTCTTCCATCTGTCCTTTATGTGTCCACTTACTGTACACGCGTCTTTTTCCCCCTCTCTCACACACACCCACTCCCCTTTCTCTCCTGATTTTCTCCAAAGTTCACACACACACACCCACATTCTTCTGCATAAACCTCTCTCTCTGCACCAACCTCACCACCGTCCGCCTCCACCTGCAACAACCCTGGTCTAATCTTTAACAAATGTTTTAGCATTCAAATTATTTCAATTTGTACATAATAATAATATTACCCTCCCTCCCCCCCATCATTTCCGATCCCTATTATTCTGGTCACCCCCTTTCAGATTTAATGGCTTCGAATCAGGTGTCGTCTAATTCCAAAAAGAAACGGCGATTGGAAGCCGGCAAGAAACGGGTATCTTTTTTTTAATTAAACCCTTTGTAATATGTTAGTGAATGTATGTTAAAAAGGTTTAACTCTGGGATATTTTCATTATTATGTGATTACCCAATTCCCAAGTTGGTTAATTTAGTTGTAATTCACACTTTGAGACACAATAATTTAAAAAAATTTTACAAAAGGGAATTGGGTTTAATCACATACAACGTTTATAGAATTTTGACTTTTGTTGTGTGTTTTGACTTTTATCTTGAAAATAAGAAGTTAGGAACATTTGCAGAGTAATACAGTTTTGAACTTCTTGTAGCCAGTGAAGTTTGTTAAAATGTTGTATGTGAGCTTATTACAGTGATAATGTTTGTCAGTTTGTGTTGAAAATTTATAGAACTTTGACTTTTGGATATAAGAAGTTAAGAACAGTTGTAAAGTTTGAAGTTCTTATACATAGTGTAAGATTGTTAAGTTGTGTTTGAGGTTATTTTGAACCGATGATTAAGGAAAGCTGTTGTCTTTTGAAGGAAACATAAACATTTGTAATATGTTTGAATTTTGTGATCAGGAAATGGTGGAATGGGAGCACAAGAGTAAAGTTCTAGGGAAGATGCACGCTTGTGGGCATGATGCTCATGCCACTATGCTTCTTGGGGCGGCCAAGATTCTTAAAGACCATAGCCATCTTTTGAAGGTTTGTTTATTTTGTTTTATCTCAGTGATTGTATTTACTTATAAAGTGATTAACGCTTCGAGTGTTTGTGTAAAAGTAGTTATAGTTTTAATTAATATGGTCAAAATAATCAAATTTGGAGAAACAAGTAATAGACTACCCCAAGGAAGCTAACTTTGATGTTACTTTTTAGTTCATATGTCGCAATGCGCGATGTATTTACAACTGCTATATTCTCTGAATGTTTTTTTTGTGATTATACTTACTGATTTTATCCTTTGACATTAATTAGATGGTTTTGTGGCTGTGGTTCAGGGCTTTTGAATAATAATAATGTGTCCTCGGCAAGGCTCCAAGCAAAGAACCCCAGGTATGCGTGGTGTTTTGTGTTTTAGTGGTAATCTAATTGGACCAAATTTATTTCCGAGAATGTGATACACGTTTAACACCAGCTCTATTTTTAGCAAGAAGCATAAAGCAAGAATTGTGTTAATTGTTAATTTAGAATGCAAGTTTCCTTCCACTTTCAAGCTATGGAATTGAAATACCAAAAGTACAGGTAAGGATTATTCACTTACTCACTTATTATGTACATCAATCAACGTTTATTCTTGGATTATAAGTTGTGAATTTGGTTATGAATCAATGTGTTTGTACAGTTGTAGAGGTAGCTTGAGTTGTGCATAATATGATGTTTAAAGAAAATAGTTCTTATATAGAAGAAGCCAAGATTCTTTATTTTGAGCCGACTAATGTGGGATGGAAACAAAATAGTTCGATTTCTTATGTAAAAGTATGATCAAGAATAAAAGTTGGAGAGGTTTTTTATAGATTAAAACTGATCTATTATAAAAGTTTGATTTACTCAAGATGATCTTGAATTCAAACGTCATGATCATGTATTTTTTTTCAGGCCCATTTGATTTATTGGGCCATGAAGTAACTTTGTGAACCCTTAAACAAATCATGGTAAGATAAACTATGATCTTATATAAAGTATGTGTTCCAGCTGCAAAGTATGTTTGGAAAAAATATACTCTAAGAAGATGCATACTTTGAAGCTTTATATTTGCTTTGCAGACTATTTTTAAACATAAATATTAGTTCTTTTGGTTCAAATATAAGGTCTAATGGTTAATAATGTTGATGTCGAGATTATGCAAGGCCATGTTAGTGGATCAGATGGTTATGGTGATCTAAATATTTTTGCATTCGTCATATCTTTAAATGTTATATATATTGCATTATTTTCACCTCATACCTGAATTGAAACTTGGTACAACTTGCCGTGTTAGTGATGAGAAGCTTGGTGTTTTGTGTTTTGTATAGCTGAAGATGTAATCTGCAATTGATTTATTGAAAACCGGCTTATGCTGATGTTAAATTGTTTTTTGTTATAGAGTCTTTTATAGAAATCGTATCACCTATATTCTTTGTTTGAATATGAACGTGCAGGACAGTAAGTAGCAGAAGGCGACTACAACCCTTTGTAAAAGATGTAGAGGTCGAATTGAACTAATATCCGAACTGCAAGATGTGGCTGTGATGCTGTCACAGGTCGAGTTTTCAGGAGCTAAACATGTTTGGAATTGGGAGGCGGACAAAAGCTACTGTGCGCTGATTGGGCTGAGGAGGCGACTACAGTTGATTTAATATCCGAACTGCAAGATGTGGCTGTGATGCTGTCACTGGTCGAGTTTTCAGGAGCTAAACATGTTTGGAATTGGGAGGCGGACAACAACGGCAATTTCTCTGTTGCAAGTGTTCAAAAGATGTTGCAAACGGGTCGGGACATGCAGTGAAATTAAAAAAATTTCGACTGCTGCTTCCAACTTTGCTCCTGTTTTGGGTGCATTTCTTTCAGATTCATATATGGGTCGGTTTCTCACAATTGGTTTGGGCTCATGCTTTTCACTTCTGGTAATCTTTTCATACCTTTTTGTTTATAACTAGGATGTTGCCGTTGGCTGCGCGTTGCGGCAGCAAAATTATGATGTCAGCGTTTTGGTTATGAACATATGTCAACCTTATTATATACATATATTAGTAGCGCTAAGTGGGCGTTTAAAACCATATACTACAACCATTGTCCAGTTTTTGAGCCGTAGAAAGAAACATGCTTGAACAAAATCAAGTACATGTTTACCACCACACTTTTAATGTTCATCTACTTAAAGTTGTACACTTGTACTTTTCAATCTAAGTAAAACTCTATAGTTGAAATTTAACTAAGCCATATCTTATCAATAATCGACCAAACTATCAAATTCGTAAATTTTAAGCCGTAAATGATAAGTTAAATCGTATAAAATTCAAGACCATTGAATCCATTAATTTGCTTTACACTTGATGTTCCTATAATACCAACATTTATTAGTTGTCGTAAGCAACTTGTTTTTCTTACCCGAACCTGAAATTGAAATTATATTAAAAAGCCTAAAGCCAAATTTGATAAAAAAGCTTGTACATTTGATAAATTTAAAACAAATATTTTATCACGCAAAACATTTCGATGTCATCAAAAAGTCGCTCCTAAAATATGTATGAGTGCTAAAATATGATTTTGTATACTCTTTTATATTTCAGTTTTCAATGGATCCACAGTAAATTCAAAATATTGGAAATATATATCCAGAAATATTTTCTTTTTTTTTTGTTTTTGACGGTGGTGATTAGACCTGACAAATGAATATCTCTTAAGATCTTACAATATCTACATCTCTCATGTACCTACACTAACATAAAACAACCACCACCATTATATCTCTGTATGATTAAATCAAAAGACATGACTCTCTCTCTCCTTCACCAAACTTGTTCTTCTTCTTCTTCTTCAACAAAGACACCATTTCTTCAACGATTAGGTGCTACCACAGTCATCACAAAACATCACCGCCATCGCAACCAACACAGTCCACCACAACCGCAAGATCACCACCTAACCACCATAGCAACCGACGTCCAGCATCATCAAAATGAAATGAGAACAACACAAAATCACTCACAATTCCACATCGCCAAAAAAAGAACGGCTCAGTGCCGCCATCATCCTGCGCTAAAACTACTCGCCACCGTCCGGAAGGGATCATCGATGGTGGTGGTTCCCGAATCTCACTCTAGAAATGATCTATCTCCCTCTCTTTCTCTAGAAAATGAGACAGAAGACAGAAGTTCATAAAGAAGAGAGAGAGAGTGTAAACCGTTTAAGAGAGAGAAAACCATCAAAGAGAAATAAAAGTTTATTGATAAGGGTGATATTGTAATTTAGTAAGGGTAGTAGGGTAATATTGTAATTTTGAGCATGGTCACCGACCATGCTTTTTAAGTAGATATATAATAATATTTTTGTTTATAATATTATATAAACACGTCTGTTTGTAAATCTGAGTTTTTTGTTAGACCAGAAACATTTTTTATATATAAATATTGCATTAATAAGTGAAAATGTTGATTTGCTTTATGAAAGTGGATTGTTGCTGTGCTTTTTTGAAACTGGATAATTGGGAAAGTTTACAGTAGATCGCGGTCTATGTTGTGTTGCCGTTCAGAATTAACGTATACTTTTCTTATGATAATTGGCATTTTTTCCTTAAGATTGGTCTATCTTTCCACTTACCACGTATAAATTGGTTGTTCTCTTAACACATCTACTGCTATGAGTAAACAAATGATGCATTTGTTTCCCCAACTCCACAACAATCAAAGGATTGACACACATTCAAAATATTCATATACTTTTACTTGCTTTAATGAATTAGACTTATCCAAATTGTTTCTTTTATGTTACTGTTAGCCTTTTTATTTCATTTCATATATTATCTTTTCGTTGTTTGGTTTCTGCATCATTGGTGTTTAGAAATTAGGGAGAAGAGCTCCAACACATGTTGGCAAACAAGTGACAGGTTCACTATTATGCGCTGCTACGTGCGGCGGAAAGGGTCTTTTATGAGCTACATGAAAGACAAGGACACAGAGGCGGACAAAGCGAAGTGGCGCGTAGAGTTATATTTGCTCAGAGTCGCAAGTTTGGCAAGCGAGGGCAAGGACACATGAATTACAAGCGGTGGCTTTGGTCTCTTATTCTATAACTGTTGGGGACAATCGATATCAAAACAGAAAACAGGAACTCGATTATTTGGGGAACACCCGACACTATATTATTAAAACTTGAATGGAAATTTTCTGAATACAAAACTCATAATAAGCTACCCTATTTATAATACCAAACTTCCTATTCTAACTAGACAAGGAAAACAAATAGATAACTTCTAGATAAACTATGACTCAAATACTAGATAAAGATAAACCAAACATAATACTAATCTTCTATTCCTTCGACTTGGGCTCCAAGCTTCCTGCGCACTAGTCCGGCCCAATATCAACATGGATTAGCCCATCATTCACCCCCCTAATCCTTGTTTGTACCACCAAGGTTCTCTAACCCAAGCAAACTTCTCATCTCTGCGAACTTGATTCTCGGTAATGCTTTTGTCAGAATGTCAGCCTTCTGTTCTTCTCCACTAACATGCTCAACACAAACTTCTCCACGTTCAATACTTTCACGAATAAAATGATACCGTGTGTTGATATGTTTACTTCTACCATGAAAAATAGGATTTTTCATTAGGGCAATCGACGAACTATTATCAACCCTCAATAACACCATTCTTTCTTCGGTCCTGGTTAACTCTGCCAAGAGTCCTTTGAGCCAAATCGCTTGGCATGCTGTTGCTGCGGCTGCCATGAATTCGGCTTCACATGACGATAGAGCAACGGTCTTCTGCTTTTGTGAATTCCAGGAGATGAGAGCATTCCCATAATAAAACACCATGCCAGTAGTGCTTCGTCCATCCGTTTGGTCCGTCCCATGGCTACTGTCACTATATCCAATTAAACTTGGTTTCTTTTGGCGACTATAAGAAATCCCAAAGTTTAATGTCCCTTTCACATATCTCAAAATATGTTTAACAATCTGCAAATGACTTTGCTTTGGTGTTTGCATGAATCGGCTAGCCACACCTACCGAGTATGCTAGATCGGGTCTAGTGTGTAACAAGTAACGAAGACTTCCAATCAACCGTCTATACATCGTTGCATCAACGTCCTCTTCTTTGTCATCTTGAACGGGTTGAATTCTGGGCTCCATTGGATACTTTGATGGGTTACACTCTAGCATTCCAGCCAACTTCAAAATCTTCTTCGCATACGAAGATTGCCTTATCTGTATCATCCCATCCTTTTGCTTTACTTCCATTCCAAGATAATACGAGAGTTCTCCTAGATCACTCATATCATATTGCAGCTTCATTTGGTCTTTGAACTTCTCTATTTCAACTGGGCTTGATCCGGTTACTACAAGATCATCAACGTAGACACCAACTATTACCAGATTCGTATCATCACCACGAGTATAAACAGCCTGCTCCTTGTGACATCGGCTAAACCCAAGCTCCTTGAGTGTCTTATCTAGCTTTTCATTCCAAGCTCGTGGTGCTTGACGAAGTCCGTATAAGGCCTTTCGTAACCGATACACTTTTGACTCTTTTCCACAAATAACGAACCCCTCCGGTTGTTTAACATAAACTTCCTCCTTTAAATCTCCGTTTAAAAATGCCGTTTTTACATCCATGTGATGTACACTCCATCCACGGCTAGCTGCTATAGCAAGAATGAATCTTACTGTTTCAATTCTGGCCACCGGTGCGAAAACCTCTTCAAAATCGATTCCTTGTACTTGAACATATCCCTTCGCCACCAACCGAGCCTTATACTTTATCACCGAACCATCCGGATCCTTTTTCACCTTGAAGACCCACTTCAGCCCGATTGACTTATGTCCAGCCGGTAAGTCACACAACTCCCATGTTTTGTTTTCTTCAATCGAAACTAACTCGGATCTCATAGCTTGTTGCCATTCTTCGTAATCCTTGGCTTCAAAGTAATTTGTTGGTTCGTCATCCAACAATAATAGCTCTCCTTCTTGAAGCATAACATAATCTTCAAGGTGTCTCGGCTTGGTTTGTTGTCTTGTAGATCTTCTTAGTGATGGGCCTTCTTCAGTCTCGTTCTCAGCTTCGGAGTGATCACTGAGGTGTTCGGCATTTGAACCGGACTCTTGGTCTTCAGTCGTTTGAGCTTCATTCGGTTGTGGCTGATGATCGTTCTGGCTTGAAACTTCATGCTGATCAACGTGAACCATGAACTCGATCCATTCTGGTCCGGTTTCATCATCTTTCTGATTCGAACAATTTTCCCAATTGAACTTGATTTTTTCTTGAAATATTACATCACGGCTCACATAAAGCTTTCTTTGAATCGGGTCATATAACCTGTAAGCCTTTGTACCGGGTTCGGTTCCAAGATAAACAACCTCTTTACTTCTGTCATCAAGCTTTTTCACATTCACCATTGGCAGCTTCATATAGCATGAACATCCGAAGACTCGAAGATGATTCACACTTGGTTTGTGACCCTTTAATGCTTCATAAGGGGTCACTTTATCTAGCGCCTTTGTTGTTACCCGATTCATAATGTATACCGCGTGTCTTACGGCTTCACCCCAAAAGTTTTGAGGTATACCCATGGCTTTTAACATACTTCTTGCACAGTTAAGAACTGTTCGGTTGCGTCTCTCAACCATCCCGTTTTGTTGAGGGGAGTATGGTGCGGTGAAGTAACGTTTGATACCGGTTTGCTCACAAAAATCAGTGAATAGCCGGTTTAAAAACTCACCGCCCCGATCACTTCCAAGGGCCTTTACTTTCAAAGATGTTTCTAATTCTACTTCCTGCTTGAATTTTTTAAAAACTTCCAAAGCTTCATCTTTGGTTTTAAGTGTGTATATCCATGTATACCTTGTGTTGTCATCGACAAATAACATGAAATAGCGATTTCCTCCCAAAGTGGGTGGAGAAATCGGTCCGCACAAGTCGGTGTGGACAAGTTCAAGAGGTTTTGTGGCACGATGCATAGATTGTTTTGGAAACGGTTCACGGCTGTGTTTGCCTAACATACAAGCATCGCACACCCGCTCCCCATGTAGACTTTGTAAATTCCCATGCACCATCTTATTGTATCTCATGTTATTAATTGATTTAAAATTCAAGTGACCAAGTCGAGCGTGCCATAACCACGCTTGGTCGTTTATGGAAGAAAGTAGACATACCGGGCTTCCAATAGTTAAAGCAATCTTGTACAGGCGATTCGGACTCCTTGCTACCTTCATGAGAAGTCGACCGCTTTCTTCATAAAGCCATAAGTGCTCGTTTTCCATCCACACCTTGCACCCGTTCTCTGTTAGTTGTCCAAGACTCAAGATATTGCTTTGTAACTCCGGTATATAATAAACATCTTCAATGATTCTTTGTTCGCCATTCTTGCACTCAAACACAATTACACCTTTGCCTTCAATCTTTACTGTGGAACCATCGCCAAATCTTACTAAACCGTTTATCTTCGTGTTTAGCATGGCAAAGTGTGAAGCACGACCCGTCATATGATTCGAAGCGCCATTATCCAGAAACCATGCCGCTTTATCTTGCGAATCATTCGCATATCTCTTCGGGTGCACCTTATCTTCATTCAACAATATTTTCCCATCTTGCATCTCTACTTGTGCCATCATGAGAGCTTGCTCACCATTCACGACTTCATTCAAGTTTGCTTGAGGCTCGGCTTGTTTATTGCATTCCCATGAGTAGTGACCAAGATTATTACAATTGAAACAACGTATGTCTCGTTTGTCTTGTCCTCGATTACCCTCACGGTTGTGCTCGTTTGTTGCTCGGTTTTGATAGGTTCCCCGGTTCTCACTGTTGGTCTGATTTCTTCCCCGACCTCTACCGTTTCCTCTTCCGCGGCCTCTGCCTCTTCCTCGATTGTCTGATCCACGACCGCGTCCACCCGAGTTTCTTTTGCCTTGATCTGGTTGCCTTCGGTCATTGTTATCGGTCCTTGTGAACAACAGCTTGCTCTCCTTTTCAGCCTCATCTTCGTGACCTTTTATTCGTTCTTCAAACGCTTTCAGACGACCAATGCAGTCTTCAAAAGTCATTGCTTCCAGATCTGCTACTTGTTCTATGGTTGCTACTATTGCTATGAATTTTGATGGCATAGCATCAAGTAGCTTACTTACCACAGCCTTGTCTTCCAAGGTTTCTCCTAGACTATTAAACTTATTAATAATCTCGGATAACTTACCAGCAAACTCTTCGACTGTCTCCTTCGAACCCATCTTCAGTTGATCAAACTCTCTTTTAAGGGTCTGTACACGGGCCCTTTGAACCCGGTCTGCCCCGAGAAAACGTACACGGAGCGCTTCCCAGATTTCTCGTGCACTCCGTGTTTTTGCAACTTGGGCTAGTAAGTTTTCTGGAAGGGATTGATAGATGATGGCTCGGGCAATCTTGTTCTTCTTCACATCGACGGCTCCTGTGTTCTCCGGATCAACAGCCTCCCACAGATCTTGAGCGTCCAAGATTGATTCCATCATGATGATCCATGTGTTGTAGTTGCTGCTTGTTAACTTCGGACATGACAAACTTGACGAGTTTGTCTTCTCATGCACGACAATTGCTTGATTTGTTGGAGCATCGCCTCCTGCACCTTGTCCTCCTGCCATAGTTCTTGTTTCTTGATCTCTAAACCTTCAATCGCTCCTTCAGTTCTTAGAACCCGATCACAATCAGATTCCTACCCGGTAATCTTGCGTCGGCCTTCTTTGCACGAACAGGACCCAATTGATTTTTAAAGAGCTCAGGCTCTGATACCAATTGTTGGGGACAATCGATATCAAAACAGAAAACAGGAACTCGATTATTTGGGGAACACCCGACACTATATTATTAAAACTTGAATGGAAATTTTCTGAATACAAAACTCATAATAAGCTACCCTATTTATAATACCAAACTTCCTATTCTAACTAGACAAGGAAAACAAATAGATAACTTCTAGATAAACTATGACTCAAATACTAGATAAAGATAAACCAAACATAATACTAATCTTCTATTCCTTCGACTTGGGCTCCAAGCTTCCTGCGCACTAGTCCGGCCCAATATCAACATGGATTAGCCCATCAATAACTTCTCCATTGCAGGCGATACCACCACCAGCTAAAATCGAGCCCAGATATGCAAATACTGGGACTGAATTAAAGAACCTTCAGTTAGGGTCGGTGCGGGAACCAGTTATTGTGATGCAGCAGCCCAAATCAAAGAACTGTATATTGAGTGTAAGCTTGTCCTTGTCTGCATCTGTTTCTGATTGGCATCCGAATTTTGTTGAGCCAGTAATGAATATGAATTCATTTGGGTATGGATTATGGTGGTGGTTGTGATTTGGCGACAGCGGAGAAGGTGGCTCCCTACCGGCGTGCGGCGATGAAGGCGTCTAAACGCCGGTGTAATGTTCGTTTCTTCAGAAATTATAAACAGAATCGATAGAGGAGAAGGTGGCTCCGACCGCTTAGATAGGTTCGGACAAGGTCGGAAAAAAAACCTAAACCGAGGTATGTATTCATCGTCATCATCTTCTTTTTTTGTGTCAAAGGTTAATGGGATTGGATTTGCAGGTTGTACATTATGTGGTTGTAGCAGATGATTAAGATTACCTACAATTTGAGTAGGTAAAAAAGTTGATATTTACATTTTTTAGGTTAGTAGTTCAGGCAGATGGTCTGAGCATTGTTTTATACATGCTTATTTGTTTGGTATTATTTTCATTACTTATTGCTAGAGTAGCTATTTAATTATTGGTTTCTTCAAAAGTGTTCAATTGTGATGGTTTATGACACTATTAATGTTTTATACATTATGTCTATGAAGCATGAGCTAAAATTCTAATGATTATTATTTTTAGTTGGAACTTGGAAGAATTTATATCAAGCAATTCATTCACCTAAAACGTCAAAAGCGATTTCTTTATTTTTTTTTTGCATCGTACTTCTAAGTTCTAGCGTATGGTCAAGTATTGGAAGGTTGTCTATTTACAAAGGAAATGGTTACCTGAGGTCCTGTGCAATGTCTACGTATTACATATAATGTGTAGAACAACATAAAGTATTTAACAATAATTACATAACTCAAGAGTACTTTGTATGGTGAGTTAGAGATGACTTTTTAAAGAAGTATAATGCTAAGCAATGCCACCGTGACGATACATTTAGGTGCTGATAGTTAATGAATCCTGTAGTATGTGTTGGTCTTTTTGACAATAGCTATATTATAAGTCAGTTGTTGTATCTTCATTCACTTGATGTTGAACTCTTTTGAGTGTATGTGTATGCTGCAATATATTTAATGCTCTTTGTTTAGACCCTATATACCATTGATGCTGTTTACCATGAGACCATCATGATGCCTGATATTGCACTCAGAAAGTTCATTCGTAAATCGTTATAACAAGCTCTATCATCTATGAGTTTGCCCAACTTTTGGTTAGAAACGTCGCATGATTCCTTATTTTTTAAATCAAATTGCCGCCGCCGCAACGCGCGGCTGGATAAAAAGCTAGTTGTAATAATAAACCTTAGCATTTAAATAGGTAACTTTCACTTATTTGGTTTTTGCCACTTTTTTTTTGTTTTCTTTGTTAACTTTTTTTTTTTCTCATTTTGACCACCAATTTTTTGTTAAGTATTTTTTCCCTCATTTCGGCCACACAGGTTTTTTACTTTTTGTTTAAGTTTTTTTTTTCCCGTTTTGTCCACCAACTTTTTCATTTAGTTTTTTTCCCATTTTGGCCATTTTCTCTTTTTGTTAACTTTTTTTTTTCATTTTTACCACCAAATTTTTTGTTAACTTTTTTTTCCCTCATTTTGGCCACACAATATTTTTTTTACTCCGTTTTAGCCACCAACTTTCTTATTAAGTTTTTTTTCCCGTTTTGGCCCCAACATAATGCGTTTTTTTACCCAATTTCGTACGTTTTGTTAACTTTTTTTTTCTCATTTTGACCACTAAATTTTTTGTTAAGTTTTGTTCCCCTCATTTTGGCCACACAATGTTTTTTTACCTCTTCTTTAAGTTTTTTTTTTACCCGTTTTGGTCACCAACTTTTTTATTAAGTTTTTTTTCCCCATTTTTGCCCCCGACATAATGCGTTTTTTTACCATATTTCGCACGGGTTCGGTTTTTGTTCGATTATTATCTATATATTTAACGACCACGAAATGAATAGCTGCTTCACTCTAACGTACGCAGCTGGCCACTGACCACATCTACCGTGTGCAATCTCCACCATGTGCCGCGGACCGCGGGAGATTCCCGGTATTCTCCGCGTAGCCGCTGCTACTTTTGTATTTTCTCATTGTCCAAGGTTAGTCTCTATGCCTTTGTCGATTACCAAAATCCACATTAACACGTCATGTGAAAAACGCGCAACGCGCGTATTAATACACCTAGTTAATATCATTTACGTAAGGCTGTGTGTTATTTGCTAGCTAGGGCGCCAAACATCATGTTGGATTGTTTTGCTATCAATTGAGTGATATTGTTATTCGACAACATATAGTCTAATACTAAAATATTTTCAAAATCACGATGGGATCATTCCGTTTATGTTCACCTTCCACCCATATATATTCAATTAAAACGGGGTTTTAAATCAAAGTATTATTTAAACAAATTGATGTATACACTTTTCAATAATAGTAAAAAGAAACTGCATATGATCGCGTGGTAACACTAGTGACACGATGATACTCCAATAGTCCGTGAGTGATTCCAATTAGCCGTTCAAAAAAAAAACGTGTACGGTTCTTTAAATTTTGTACATTCATATCAACTAATAGCCAAATTTTGTAACTTCTTACAAAATTTGACATAATTTCCAATAATAATAATAAAGAATATCTTATGTACTTAAAATGTGTACGATTCTACAAATTTCTGCTTTTATACACTAATAGCCAAATTTTGTAACTTGATATAAAATTTAACAATCAGTGTATACTTAACCTTTTATGCAATATACGTCACGTTTAGAAATATACATTCGAAATATATATTTTACTGATACGTACTAGTTCTAATTTTAAAAACGTAGTTATAGACATATCTTATGCAATATACGTTACGTTTAGAAATCTACAAAAGAAATATATGTTCAATTAAATTTATGC
Organism: Ambrosia x helenae; assembly: GCA_030844895.1. Lineage (NCBI taxonomy): Eukaryota > Viridiplantae > Streptophyta > Magnoliopsida > Asterales > Asteraceae > Ambrosia > Ambrosia x helenae. The sequence goes on from JAUTDX010004079.1 coordinate 30,294, forward strand.
TCACTAGTTACAAATTTAAAAATGTAGTTTTTGGGGTTATGCTTGCCTTTTATATATTTGTATACATGTATAAATAAACTTGTATACAGTAACATATCACTAAAAACATGTATAATACACCTGTATACATAACACATCAATAAAACTAAAAATATAGACGCAAAAGCTAAAAATTGTTAGAAATTGTATAGAATTGAGAGATTGATTTGAGAGAATTATGTGAATTCTTATATCTCATCAAATGTACATGACCAATGTATATTTATACACACATATAGATGTAACTGTAATATGGTTATATGGGGAAGAAAACTGTCACATGTATATCTGATTTATAACACTCCCCCTCAGATATACATTTGTATTCATTATACACTATTAATAACATGCTTCGGGATGATATTAAATTGGTACTTCAGGACCTATGAGATAAACTGATACTGCTGGATCAGTTATGCTGCCTCGTTAAAAACCTTACTAAGAAAACCCATTGGGACAAAACTTAGTCAAGGAAAAGAGTACAGCGTGTATAATGCTCCCCCTCAATTTAACTAACGTCTTTCAATCTTCGAAGCCCGATCTTCAGTGATAACTGCTCGAAACTGCTTCTAGGTAAAGATTTTGTGAACAAATCAGCTAGATTTTCACTTGATTTGATTTGATTTGACGAACATCAATTTCTCCTTCCTTTTGCAGGTCATACGTTGAGAAGAACTTTGGTGAGATATGCTTTGTTTTGTCACCCTTTATGTAGCCTTCCTTGATTTGAGATATGCAAGCAACATTGTCTTCATATATAATTGTTGAGTCCTTCTTGATTTGTTCTAATCCACATGCTTCTTGTATATGATTGATCATTGATCTCAACCACACACATTCTCTACCGCGAATGCAATATCAGGTCTAGTGTTATTTGCGAGATACATAAGAGCACCGATCGCGCTTAAGTACGGTACTTCTGGATCAAGTACTTCCTCGCCTTCTTCTTGAGGTCGATAAGGATCCTTATGTGGATCTAGCGGTCGGATAACCATAGGTACGCTGAACGGATGAGCTTTATCCATATTAAAACGTACTAACATCTTCTGGATGTAGTTTGACTAATGGACAAATGTGACATTATACAGATGCTCAAATTGTAAGCCAAGACATAGTTTTGTTATTCCAAGGTCTTTCATTTCAAATTCGTTCTTTAATAATTGAGCAGCTTTCTCTATCTCTTCAGGAGACCCGATAATGTTGATATCATCAACATAAACTACTATTATAGTAAATTTTGAGTTTAATCTTTTTATAAAGACACATGGGCTGATTACATCAGACTTGTATCCTTCCTTTTCGAGATATTTACTTAGTCGATTGTACCACATTCGACCAGATTGTTTGAGACCGTATAAAGATCTCTGGAGTTTTATAGCACACATATCTCGAGGTGTTGATTTTAATGCTTCAGGCAATTTTAATCCTTTAGGGATTTTCATGTAGATGTCATTTTCAAGTGTCCCGTATAAGTATGTGGTGACGACATCCATAAGTCTCATATGAAGTCCTTCAGAGATTGTAAGACCGACTAGAAACCTAAGGGTTATCGCATCCACTACGGGGGAATACGTTTCCTCGTAATCAACTCCTGGGATTTGGGAAAACCCTTGTGCTACAAGCCGAGCTTTATATCGTACAATCTCATTCTTTTCATTTCTCTTTATTGCAAACACCCATCTATAACCTACTGGTTTGACGTCTATGGGTGTTCGGACTACAGGTCCGAAAACATGTCGCTTTTCAAGCGAATTTAATTCGGCATTTATGGCTTCTTGCCATCTTGGCCAATCATTTTTGTGCATGCACTCTTCTAGAGTTTTAGGTATGTAATCATTTTCATTTATTACATCCGTTGCTATAGCATATGCGAATATATCATCAACACGTGTATTATTTCGGTTCCACATTGTACTATTTTGTACATAATTGATAGAGATCTCATTTTCATTTGGTACCGTTGTTTCTTCAATAATTTCATTTTCCTCTGGAATCATATTTGTCTCTTCCGGGACATTTACCACTACTGGGGTTTCATTCATAATATTTTGTGTGTTTTCACCAACTGCGTTATTTTGCTCTTTTCGTTTTCGTGGGTTTTTATCTTTGGAACCGATTGGTCTTCCACGTTTTCTTTGTATTGTAATCTCTTCAGGGATTACTTCAATTCGAGCAGGTGCATTTGATGCTGGTATATGTGACTTTGTCACTCGATTCGTGTCTGTGAATGCATCTGGTAATTCATTTGCTATTCTTTGCAAATGTATAATCTTTTGGACTTCATATTCACTTGGACCACTTCGGGGGTCGAGATTTGATAGTGATGATGCATTCCATGTTATTTCTTGTGTTACCAGTCTTTCTTTATTCTTATCTCCCCCTAAGATTGGGAACATTGTTTCATTAAAATGACAGTCAGCATACCTTGCTGTAAACATGTCTCCCGTCAGAGGTTCTAAATATTTGATAATAGACGGGGAGTTAAAACCAATGTAGATACCCAGTCTTCTTTGGGGTCCCATTGTGGTACGTTGTGGTGGCGATATTGGTACATATACCGCACAACCAAAAATTATAAGGTGGGACAAACTTGGTTCTCGTCCAGAGACCAGTTGTAATGGGGAGTATTCGTGATCAACAGTTGGCCTTAATCTGATCAGTGCAGCGGCATGCAAAATAGCATGGCCCCATGCAGAAGATGGTAGTTTACATCTCATGAGGAGCGGTCTAGCGATTATTTGTAATCGTTTAATCAAAGATTCAGCTAAACCGTTTTGTGTGTGAACATGAGGCACTGGATGTTCAACATTTATCCCAATTGACATACAATAGTCGTTAAAAGCTTGGGATGTGAATTCTCCTGCATTATCCATCCGGATGTTTTTAATTTGATTGTCCGGGAAGTTAGCTCTTAATTGTATGATTTGGGCTAAAAGCCGGGCAAATGCTACATTTTGGGTAGCTAGAAGACTCACATGTGACCACCTTGAGGATGCGTCAACTAAGACTAAGAAATAGCGAAATGGTCCACATGGAGGGTGCATGGGCCCACAAATATCCCTTTGGATTTGTTCTAAAAATGAGGGGTTTTCATGTATCAATTTAGTTTGTGAGGGTCGAGTAATAAGTTTGCCCAAAGAGCATGCTGCACATGATAAATCTTCTGGTAGTAAAACTTTCAACGTTTTAAGAGGATGTCCAGTTGCACTTTTGATGATTCTTCTCATCATTATGCTACCAGGGTGACCTAAACGGTCATGCCATATGTTTAATGTATCTTTGTCTAATAATTTTTGGTTAGTCACCATGTATGATTCGATAGGATTTATATTAGTAAAGTATAATCCAGAGGATAAACCTTGTAATTGTTCAACAATGGTTTCTTGTCCATTTTTGTTGAAAATAATTTGAAGATATTCAAGTTATTCTCATCTTTAGTTTTTAAATGGTAACCATTTTTCCGAATATCTTTAAAACTTAGTAAAATTCTTCTGGATTTACTAGAATATAATGCATTTTCGATAGTTAGTTGGGTACCCGAAGGTAGGGTTATGTGTGCTCTGCCAGAGCCTTCAATAAGGTTACAAACACCAGAGATAATACCAATAGGTGTCTCTGCTGGAGACAACTCAGAGAAAAATTTCTTATGCTTGAGAACAGTGTTAGTACTACCGCTATCTGCCAGACATTCATCACCAATGATAGCTCTACTGGAGCTAGCATACATATTTCTTCAGGAAATATAAGTAATAAAGATTAATACAGAACATGAATTCAAACCATTTACATGAATTTATATAAAACATTACAAGAGTTTATACTAAATCAAGTAAAAAGTCATAGTTTGAAAGTAAAACCATAAAAGATACATAACATAATGTTTAAACATACTAATTTTTTTTATTCGCCATCATTTTCTGCCTCCCATGCCTGCTATGATAATTTGCCACATTCGCTTCAGGGAATGGGTTTGCACCTGTAGGTCGCTATTGATGGTTTTGTAGTAAGAGCTTGTTGTTTTGCTCCGCGACCAAAAGACATGACATCAGTTCAAAATATTTAGTAAATTTACATTCCCTGTATTGCTGCGACAGGAGCACGTTTGAGGCATGGAATGTTGAAAAAGTCTTTTCAAGCATGTCTTCTTCAGTTATATTTTCTCCGCATAGTTTAAGTTCAGAAGTAATGCGGAACAAGGCAGAGTTATATTCACTGACAGTTTTAAAATCTTGTAGTCTTAGATAGGGGTGTAAACGAGCCGAGCCGAGCCCGAGCCTGACTGGGCTCGGCTCGGGCTCGTTAAGGTTTTGTGAAGCTCGAGCTCGAGCTCGGCTCGGTTCGAGCCTACAATCTTGAGCTCGAGCTCGGCTCGCTAGCAAAATCCAAAGCTCGAGCTCGGCTCGGCTCGGCTCGAGGTGATTTGAGAATCTCAAACAAGCTCAAAAGCTCGGCTCGAGCTCGCAAAAGCTCGGCTATAACTTAGGCTCGCGAGCCCAATCGTTAAGGCTATAACTTAGGCTCGGCTGTAACTTAGGCTCGGGCTCGGGTTCGGGCTCTAGCTCGTTAAGGCTCGATTAGGCTCGCGAGCCCAATCGAGCTTTGTATCTAGGGCTCGAGCTCGGGCTCGATAACTAAACGGGCCATATTTCAGGCTCGGGCTCGGGCTCGGGCTCGTTAAGGCTCGGCTCGTTCGAGCTTTTTACCGAGCCGATCCCGAGCCGATCTCGAGCCGCTAGGTGTCATTTACACCCCTAGTCTTAGATGAAGCCATTCGTAACGGGTTTTTGGGAGTAAGATCAACTTCTGGTGGTCAAAGCGTTCTTGAATGCTTTTCCACAATTCAAGTGGATTCCCAACATTAATTTTAATTACAATCTTGTGTATAAATGTATATTTTATGAGAACTTCAGGTTCTCTTTAGAACGACAGGTTCTTTACTGTAAGACTGTTTTATATTACAATGAAAAGAAAAAAACGTACGTATTCTATAGATATAATAATCATAATGTGTAATACTGTTAGAAAAGTTTCATGTATTTCAATACTTATCTAAGAATTAGAATTTTCACATAACATGCCGGTGAAAAAGTGAATATATATGATAATATATGGAATTCTATATATTTTAGTCCTTTGGTGGAGTACGGCTGTCAAATGCAAGCTGTCATACGCATATGATCTTTTTATATAATATTACTATTACACAAACATTTCACATTTATGTGGGTTTCATGTTTCAAACATTTGGCTTCAAGATCCGATGCAAGTAACAATGGTGTTACCGGTATCTGAAATCGACACCAATTAAACCGTCACGGTAGCGGTTGAGGATAATCATTGGTTTACGGTTGAGAATAACCACCGGAGCAAGTTTTTAGCGGTTGATTTTGTCATGTCCGGTCGCTTTGTGGATAGAGAGAAGATGTTTGTTGTGGCAGTAACCGTTGTTGTAAAAGGTGAAAATTTGTCGATTATGTGATTCCAAAATTCGCAAATAAAAATTTGTCGATTACGGTTGAGTAACCGCTTTTTTTTTTTTTATAAAGCCTATTCTTGTTTCTAAAAATCCAAAACAGATTCTAATGTGGAGATTCCAAAATTCACAAATAAAAATCCTTTAATTTTCCGTCATCTATATCCCGATTCTTTACATCACATATTCAACCCCATTTATAAAAACAGAAACAAGTTTGATGAGGAATCGGGTTATATATCAAGTGTGTAAAGAAGCCTATAATGCATCATTTGAATAATAAATAGAGAGAGTTTGATAGTTAGTACCCGGATTGATGAACAGGAAATTATCTAAATTTGCAAAATAGTCGCAGAGGAATTCTTGTGTTTTTGTCGGCATCAATTTGTGAAGAAATTCTTGTGAATGATGAAATTGATTAGAAGATCGATTGCAATTTTCGGTGTAAAGAGCAAACGTGTCTGATAACGTGTTAGAAATTGTATAGAATTGAGAGATTGATTTGAGAGAATTATGTGAATTCTTATATCTCATCAAATGTACATGACCAATGTATATTTATACACACATATAAATGTAACTGTAATATGGTTATATGGGGAAGAAAACTGTCACATGTATATCTTATTTATAACAAAAATTACATTATTTGTGATGAAAAAAAAAATCAAAATATGTTGCAACAAGAGTGTTGTTTTTTGTGGCTTGGCATCCTTGTAATATACACATTTGTAATTGGCATTGTTTATTGGTTCTGTTGATTGAAGTAAAAATTAGCGTTGTTATAACATGGCATTCTAATCCCTCCAGCTACAACGCTTCTTCTATTCTGAGCCTAGACTGATATGTACAAACACAATGTTTAACAAATCACTCCCGTCACAATGTGACGGTTGAATACCAATAGTTAAATACAAAAAGAGCTTTTTTTTACCAATCATTTATAAAAAAAAAATATTAAGCATTTTATTTTATTTTAAATCAAGCATGTAACCGACAATATTTTTTGTACATTTTATTTTGTTTTGAATCAAACATTTTAAATACTATCAAGGTTTTAAATATATAGTATAATTTTTTTTGCAGTAGTGAAAATAAATAATCCTAACCATTGACTATTGGTCAATAACAGTCCCAACTTTTGATATATTGGCCACCAATGGTCCCAGTTAGTCTGATCACTAACGCCGTTAGTGGGCTGCTGATGTGGCGTCCTACGTGTCATAACTTAACACACATGCCCTATGGCGTGCGTTGCTGAAGTGACGCCACATCAGCACACAACTAACGACGTTAGTGATCAGACTAACTGGGACCATTGGTGGCCAACATGTCGAAAGTTGGGACCGCTAGTGACTATTTTCGTAATTGAGACTTTATTAACCAATAGTCAATAATTAGGATTATTTATTTCCATTACTCTTTTTTTTTTTTTTTAAAGCAAACAACTTTTACGATTTATCTCAACAAAACAAAAGCTACAAAAAATATATAAAATCTTCTTTTCTCGTACACGAATTCGCAATAACTTTGACTTTGATGCAATCTTCCCGTTGGACCAAGAACCTCCACGCGCCAACCCAAGCGCGTACAGTCAAACCCCACATAAACAAAACAACTAATGGCGGTCATAGCCTTGATCAGAGAGACGTGTCTTTCTTTCAAACATCCACCAACCCGACCGGATCCGACCCGTTTAGGTTTACATCCTTCAAATACTCCCCCATTCCTTTTACAACCCTTTAATTAACCCTTTCAATTCCTCTCCCAATCCCAATATCATCATCCTATCCAATTAAAATTAATCATCGATTTAATAAATCGATTTAATAATAATAATAATCATATCATTAGGTGAGGTTTAATTTCATTGATTTTTGCTAATCGATTGATTCATGTATGTGTGTAATTGGTTCTTGTTTCTGGGTTTGTGTTACAAATCATAGACTGATAGTTTACTGTTTGTTTGAAGTCAATCAGTCAATGGTTTGTGGTTATGTTTTGGTGGTTGATGGATGCATAGTAGAAGTTGATGAAAACTTGTTTAATAATAAGTGATTGTGATTAATTGTGTTTGTTTAGGGTTGGAATAGTCTTTAAATGTAAAGATCTGTTTTTTTTGGTTAAAAAGATTTAGGTTTTGTTCTTGTTTTTGTATCATAAGTTTTTTTTTTTTTTTTTTTTTTTTTTTTTGTATCTTGTTTGTGTTTGAAAGTATGTGATTGATTTAGATTAATTTTCTTTATTTTTTCTTTGGTAAAAGTGATGATCTTGAAACTTAGTTATATTGAAGTCATTATAAAGTTTTAACCTTTATAAGTTTTGTTGTGACTTGGTTAAATGAATAGTTGTGAAGTATTATACACTATACAGTATGTATATATCTTTTTATTTGTTAAAGTAAGATGATTTCTAAATTTGGGATTGATATGTAAAAATATGGTTTTTTGTATGATTGTTTGTGTATAGTGGTAGGGTTGGAAATTGAAGTGTAATAGAGCTGCATTTCTTTTGTTAAATTTTTGTTGTGAGGATCCAATGCCATGTCTGTTTCGACGTTTGCATATGTGTAACTTGTTGTCATTGGTTGCTTTAGATGTGTATCGGGAATTCTACATGTAAAATAGAATTTTGCTTATCTAAAACATTTATAATCTTCTGGTGGCAAGAATGATATATATATTTATACTTACAAATGATTTAAAACAAATGGATAGGAGAAAATGATGATGGCATTATATATGTTCTTGATTATGTATCATAAGTTTTCATGTATGAGCCTGAAGATGTAGCATTTTAAGTTTCGTGTAATCTTGTTTGTCTTTAAAAGTATGTGATTGATATAGATTCGGATTTCGGAAGTCGGACTTGTTTAGATTAATTTTCTTTTTTTTTTCTTTACTAAAGTGATGATCTTGAAACTAGTTATATCGAAGTCGTTTAAAGTTCTAACCTTTGTAAGTTTACTGTGACTTGGAAAATATGAATGGTCATGAAGTATTATTATACAGTCTTTATTTATCTTTTTATTTGTTAAAGTCGGTTGATTTCTCAGTTTGGATTGAGATGTAAAAATATGGTTTTTGTATGATTGTGTTGTGTGTTATACTATACTGCTATAGTGGTAGGATTGGACATTGCACCATAACAGAGCTGCATTTCTTTTGTGTAAAGTTTGTAGTGACGAGTGACGATTCAATGTCATGTCTAGCTATATTCAGTTTGGTGACTCTTAATTATATTTTTTTTTGATGATTGGAAAATGTACAACTTGTATGTGATCTTTTTGTTGTTTAAACAGATGCTATTTGATGACTCTTAATTAGGTGTTTTTATTATTTAAATCAAACACAATGTTACGTTTTCACTAGTGATGTTTTATTTTGCATGAATATCTGATGTGGGTTTCTCTTCGTGCTAGGAATTTGGACAATGAGTACTCAGGGACAAGTTATGAGGTATGCAAGAAATGGTAGGCGACGGAAAGGAGAGCTGGATCTTAATGTTACTCCAGTTGAAAATCTGGAGCAAGCAGGAGAGCCTGCCTTTTCAGGGGATCATGCTTTTCAAGGTCACGTTCCTGCTGTTCCAGTGGTTTCGGTTGGTCAAGTTCATCAGACAGCTGGATCTACACTACCTGCGCCAATTGATGTTGAAGAATTGGATGATGATGTTGTTATATCATCGCCCACAGCATTCGAAGAAGTAAATACACTTAGCTTGTTTTATCTAGTTATATTGTTTTGTTTCTTATCATTAACTTGTACTTTACTTCAGGCTAAAAAGAAATCACGGAGAAGGGCATTGGTGATTGATGTGGATGCTGGTAAGATTACGACTCTCAAAATGCACAATGCATGCTCACTTCATGATAGCTACCTTTGTCTTTCTGAATATCTGTTTTATATTTAAATGTGATGCCATTTTTTAGTCTGCTGGTAGACTGTAGACGTGTCTTAGAATTAAGATAAATACAGAAATTTTTTTTGATCTCGTTGCAACTCTACTGAAAAATTATGGCACTTTGAAGAAGCGTAAAAGGTATATCAGTTGGTCAATCTTTGTTGTGGTTGAGCATGCGTGATTGGTTCCCAAGTGTAGGATGCCAATTCTCCAAAGTTACCCCCCTTTGCAATTATAGTTTTAAGCATCGCCTTCTGTCAGTTACATGCTTGTTTTATTGTATGAAAGCTAAGACGTATGTTACTGAGTCATTTCAGTCATTTTGCCTCTTGCTAGTGCCTAGTGTACCAGTAATTATTCGTTCATATGGTGGCTGATTTACATGTTATGGTGCAGGGCATATGTAAAAGTAAATAGGTGGCTTTTGTTATAGCCATTAGGTGTGCAAATAATGTATATATGTGCGGTGTGCGCATATAATGTATATATGTACTACGTACTCTCGATGGGCAAAAGTAAAATTGCACTAATTTTAGCGTTATTTTACTAATTTCGTGAAAATAATGTTAAAAACGGTAGGAGGTTAATCATGCATCATGTGGTGGTGTTGATAGCCAAAAGACAATGTGGTACATGCACCAATCGGGCTTGTCCTTATGTCCAAGGCTTAATGCAAAACTACTATCGAGTCGGGGGTCTCACTGGAAGCAGCCTCTCTATTCCTACGGGTTAGAGGTAAGGTTGTCTACATCTTACCCTCCTCAAACCCTACCTTAGCTTTGCTATTGGTGGGATATACTGAGTATGACGATGATGATGTGTGCAAATGTTTTAACGATATAAAAAATTGAATGTTCAAGGCTTCAAGAGAGTTTTCCGCTGTATTAAGAAGTTAGATTAGATTTATTGTATAAATATATAGTGTCATATCATCCTATGCCTTATAGCACCACTAATTAGTGTGATGTATATGGCAGAAGAAGTTGCTATTAGTCTTGTTGGTCTTAACCAGGCGAACAAGCGTAGAAGAGGTCATCCAGATCCACCAAGCATTAATTGTGAACTCTATGTGAATTTGGAAGGAAGTAGCGGCTATATGGTAATCACAGCTTTTATAGCATTTTATTTTATTATTCTTTGGTCGAAAACTCAAAAGTTACAACTTTGTATTTGGTTTCATTTTTTTTTGTCTGACCCACTGCAACATGTTATATAACAAGCATCACGAATTAACCCTTCGCTAGTATTAGAATATAGGAGGCTTTAGGTGTAAATTGACGCTTTGGGCAGTATTTAACCACTTCATTCCGTTTGACACGTTAGAGAACGCGACTCAACCCAAATTATAAGCAAATAAGTCGAATTTGCCATCCAACTAAGCCTGTTTTGTATTTTGACTTTAGCTTTATGGGTAAGCATGTGAACACCACTATGTAAGTTAATAGTTCTTGTTTTTTGTTTTGTAATGACAGAGGGATAGAGCACAGTACATTGCACCGCCGCCGCCACCACCACCACCACCAGAGCCGACCTTCAGCTGTCCTGTTTGTATGGGCCCATTAGTTGAGGAAGTGACCACAAAGTGTGGTCACATATTTTGCAAGTCATGCATCACAGCTGCGATAAATGCTCAGCATAAATGCCCTACATGTAGGCAGAAACTTACTGTCAAAAATCTTATTAGGGTTTACCTCCCTACCACCAAGTGAGTTAAAGGTGTGTACTCTTATCTTTTAAACTACTTATCTTCATCTTTTGTTGTTAGAATATATTCCATTGTTATTCGTAAATGATTAATTAATGTGTTAAATGTGATTAAGAAACTATATAATTAAACTTATAATACATGATGTATTAACTAAAATGATAACAAAGGTTTAGGATGCAAGCGTTTGAATACATGCTAGACGACCCTTGACCCATCTAACCCATAGACTGTTCACTTTTAGCTTTCACATATACTTTGAGGCTTTGAGCTACTGTTTTCACCCGTTTATGCGACCCGTTCTCATATAAATGAGTTTAACTGTATGCTGATAGACTTCATGTACTGTGACAGGTGTTTTGGCAGACCAATAGACATGAATGGTCTGTCTATTTATGTAAAGAAAGGAGATGTTGGGCCTAACCAGTACTAAAAATAGTTGGTTTATTGCTGTTGAGTGGTAGAAGGGATATATGCAGCATTAGCAAGTAGGAATATGAACTGATTGAATGGATATTTTGGACCACAATTGTGTTGTAACTGGTCACCTCAGGTTGCTTGGTCTTCATATGTGTGAACCTTTGTTTATTGGTCTTTTTTTCCCTTATATATTTTGTTGGAATTTGTGAAATATGATTCATCATCTCCTATAATTAACTAAAAACATATTTTTCTTAAGTTTTCTTTATCTTCTAAAACCTCTCACGTTTCATTGACTCGTTGTCTATATTTATCGCATTGTTTTTTTTAATCATTTTTTCCTATATCTTGCATTTACAATCTTGACAACTTATTATTTTGGACCTTTTGGTCTTATTGTCGGTTTCTAAAAAAAGTATTGGGTTTAAATAGTTTCAACTATTAGCTATTGGTGGTCCAATTAACAAAATGTATAAGGGAATTTGGCATGCAAGAATGCCGCATCAATTTGGACTGATGATAGTCAATAGCTGATTGTTAAAGGGATATTGGATTTTATTAATCGAACTTTGACAAATTGGCCAATATTAATCCCAACTTTAAAAATTGCCTGTGCCAGTCCCAATTTGTAAAATATTTTCCTTCACTGGTCCTTTACTAATGGTGATCATGATGAGTTGACCAGCAACAAAATGAAGCTCATTCTGTTGAAAAACAGACGATCAAGATCATCATTTGTAAAGGACCAGTGAAGGAAAATATTTTACAAGTTGGGACCGGCACAGGCAATTTTTAAAGTTGGGATTAATATTGGCCAATTTGTCAAAGTTCGGATTAATAAAATCCAATATCCCATAGTTAAAAGGTGGAAAATATATAAGTCATGGCCCTTCGGTGGACAATATGTTAAAAGATGCGACTGTCAGCACATATTTTGTAAGTTGGGGCCGGTGGCGATCAATAGCTGATAGTTGAGATCTTAAATCTAATACTCCGTGAAAAATTGATTTCTAATAAATTTTATAAAAGTCTGATTATCTGATTTATGGGTGTTGATTGGGTATCTTTTAGGTTTTGGGTTAAACGGGTATTGATTAGACCATAAGATGTCTCCTAACAGACCATAACTAAAAGAATATTAAGAGAGAATTTGACAAAGGAATTTGGCACGCAAGAATCCCACATCAATTTGGACTGGTGATGGCCAATAGCTGATTGTTAAAAGGTGGAAAATATATAAGTTATGGTCCGTCAGTGGACAATATGTTAAAATATGCGACCGTCAGCACATATTTTGTTGTGCCGGTGACGACCAATAGCTGATAGTTGAGAATGAGTCATTCTCAACTAGTAGTGAATGAGCTACCTCATCTTGCCATTGCACAGTGTTTATTATTATGTATGTTTTGGTATTAAGCTTATAAGAATGAGTCATTCCACAAATATTTAAAGAGGGGATACAGAAACACCATCGAGACTTGCAAATAGGGTCTAAATAACATCACCCAAGTTGCTACCTTGGATTAGCATTGACGATGACAAATCTAGTTTGTTTTAAGAGGAGAAAACGCAACAAAATCTTCAATCATACCACCCAAGGTGCTAAAGTCGAGCTTGCAAAGAATCAAATTCACTCATAAGCTAGTGAAATAAATTAACATAACTTTTTTTTTCTTCTAAAACTTTTCTTATTCGATAAGGAAACAAAGTTAATACGTAAAGAGCTCATACCACTAACTACTTTGAAAAGTGTAAACTAATATACAATTACTATAGATTAATAACTAAAGGGAATGAACGGAGGCAGCAGCCACACACATGTGTGACTAACCATGCGTCGTTATTTCACGTCCTTTGATTTCAGGTGTTTACATAATGCGCAACCTCAATTAACACTTGGAGAACACATTGCTAGAGATAGGGGGGGGGGGGGATTGAAGGGCCTAATATTGCCAATGTTACGTGCAACTCGTATCATCTACTTTATGAGATATCAACTCAAATCACATGTGTATATCTAGGGGGTAACATGTCTTTGTCAGCAGTTGTTACATTGGTAAGTGATGCGACGAGAGGTAGAGGATCTAAACGCAGACCCTGAGACAATTACAACCATTAAGATGTTACCTCTTTACTATTCATACTTAAGATTACATCTTAACTATTAGAAGGTTATGAACCATTCCGACGTAGTCTTTTAATGATCATTCAGAGGCTACCAAACAGCCCCTTAAAATTTTGAGACGGTTAGTGTTGACAAATGATGCATTGCTTTAAAATGTAAGAGATGAATTTCGTCAATTTAAGTTAACGAATATCCATTGAAAATTAGGACGAATTTTGTAAATTTTTCTAATAGGAATATTTCGACGGGTGTTTATTTTATATAAATTTAAAATACATACCATTTGTTTATTATAAAAAGGAAAATTGGATTGTAATAATCCCACCTTGTGTTGTTGGCTAATAATAATCCCACCTAAATTTATTCTTCCCATCAGTCCTACCTTTTAATTTATTTTTTCTCATTGCACCCACCGTTAAGTCACACTAACGTCGTTAGCCGAAACTCACAATTTTGGGCAATTGTTCAGTGGATTTGAAAGAGGGAATCAAGACAATGATATTGGTATGTTCAATTGCCGAATGAGCATGGTTTGCTGGTATAATTGTCGGTTCCGGTCATCCCCATCGACAAGAACATCAACCTGAAACCCATCAAATCATGCTCGTTTCTGCAATTGAACATACCAATATCATCGTCTCAATTCCCTCTTTCAGATCCGGTGAACAATCACCTAGAATTGTGAGTTTCAGCTAACGGCGTTAGTGTGACTTAACGGCGGGTGCAATGAGAAAAAATAAATTAAAAGGTGAGAGTGGTGGAAAGAATAAACTTAGGTGGAATTATTATTGGCCAACAACACAAACGTGAGATTATTACAATCCAATTTTCCTTATAAAAAAACCGCTTTAAGTTTAATATTCTTCAAAGTTCAAATACTTCCCCCCATACCATTCCTTCACAAACCCTTGGACAGTGTAGACTCACTCCTCTGAATCCACTCTCTGTTCCTAATCGCCCAAAAACTAGCAACACCTGAGGTTTCCTCTCATTATTTTTTTATTAATATTTCATTAACTTATCTATCGTCACTGTAATCAATCACTCGATATTTATGTCTTATTCTGTTTACCGGTTATTTTTATATTCCATATTCTCTCCGTACGGCTTTTGTTTAGTTTTTATATCCTATATATATTGTTTCCGTACGGATTTTGTTTAGTTTTTATATCCTATATATATTGTTTCCGTACGGATTTTGTTTAGTTTTTATATCCTATATATATTGTTTCCGTACGGATTTTGTTTAGTTTTTACTTATTTTTTGTTGAATTTGTATAATAATAATTTTACATCAGTTATATAACTCTATATTTGTAGTGATAATATATAACTCAAATTCTCTATTATATATCCTCATGTGTTAGATTGATAGTAAACAGTTCAATTGTGTTGGGTAATGGTTTATGCGTATTATTTTGTGGTCTGATTGAGGTATAGTAAAACTGTAAACGTGCACGAGAAGTTATGTAACGGAGGTATAGTTAAAGCATGAATGTATGATAGAGATGCATATTTTTTTGTAGGTTTGTTGTGATTAATGATCGTGTGCCATTTCTAGCTGTATTCGGTTTGGCGGCTTTCGAGTATGAATTCTGTTTGCTGTTAGATGTGTATTAGGAAGTCTATGTGTAACGACGTTCGAATGTTACTTTATCTAGAACATTTATAGCCTTCTAGTAGAAGACTATAAGGTAGCGTTCGTTTTTTGAAATTTAGTGGAATTGGAATTCGCGCTGGAGTTGTAATTTGATTTGGAATTTAGGTGTGTTCGTTTCACATAATGGAATGAAATACAGATGGAATTGGAATTGGAATGTAGATTCCTTTCCGTATATTGTTGCTTATAGTTCCTTCTTTTGTTGAAACGGACAACATAAGAAATGCAATATACATTCCAATTCCATCCGGATTCCATTGCATTCCATTCCGTGAAACGAACGCTATGTAAATGTTTTGGTGGTTGATGGAGGTGTACTATAAGCGCATGAAAAGTTATCTAACGGAGGTATAGTTGAAGCATAATAGAGAAGTACTTTTTTCTCTATAAAGATTTGTAGTGATAATCCAATGTCATTTCTAAGCTCTAGCTATATGCAATTTGGTGATAGAGTCTGGTTTACATTACATTTGTTTTGATGACTGATGAGTGATAACTGATAACTTTGTAGGTGCAACTTGTATTCTTTGTTTGCCTAAAGATGTGTATCAGCAATTAAGGCTTCATGTTAAACATTTATAGTCTTTTGGTATGAGAAACTATGCAGAATACACAAGACGCGTTTTTATGTTGAGCTCTATGTTGGTCAGTAAAGTAGACTAAAAGTGCCTTCAAGTTTATTTTAACTGATAGAAAGCCAAATATGGGTTCCTCTAAAGTCACATTGATATTAGTTTCGAGTTTTAACCACTTATTGCCAAGGGTCGTAATTCGAAAATTGTCCCATAAGTTGAATTTCACACAGTTGTTACTTGATGGTCCCACTGTTGAACAATATATCAACGCATTGAATACTATATCAATAAAATTCCACTGTAAGTAACGAGTAGATGTAGATTCTTTGTTTGGGTTGAGGCTTATGTGATTTGTTTGTAATTTAATCCCATGTTTGATAATCAACTATTAAGATTAATTAGACACATGTTGTTAGATTTTCACTGCTGATATTTTATTTTGAATGAATATTTGATACAAGCGTGTTTTCCTGCTAGAACAATAACAATAAACAATGAGTACTCGTGAACAAGTTAGGAGGAATGCCGGAAATGGTAGGCGCAGGGGAAGAGTGCTGGATCTTAGTGTTCCTCCAGTTGAAAATCTGGAGCAAGCAGCAGGCTCTGTCCCTTCAGTGGATCAGGGTGGTCAAGGTATGTTTAAGCCATTCCAGTGATATTTTAGATTAATACAGAAAACTTGATTTGATATCAGTTCAACTCTGAAAATCACGGCTCTTTAAATAAGAGTAAAACTAAAAGGTATATCAATTGGTCAATCGATCTATATTGTGGTTAAGCTTAAGCATGCATGATTGAATCCCAATTCTCCAAAATTACTCCCTTATGCATGTTATAGTATGAAGCAATGCCTTTTGTTAGTTACATACACATACTTATGCTATTATATGAAAGCTAAGATATATATCTCATTTCAGGCATTTTTACCCTTTCTAGTGTACCAATTATTATTTGTTTATATGGTGGGCAATTGGCAAACCATAAAGTGTTTACTAGTTAATGGTGAAGGGTATGTGTAATAGCAAATAGTTTCCTACTTTATTATTGAAGGTGTAATAGCAAATATTATATGTGCAAATAGTTCAAGAGAATTTTGTGCTGTATTGAGAGATTAGATTGTTATTACAAAATGTCACACCATCCTATGCATTATAGTGCAATTAATTAATGTGATGTATATGACAGAAGAAGTTGGTATTAGGCTTGATCTTAACCGGGCGAACAAGCGTAGAAGAGGTCATCCAAATCCACCAATCATCAATCGTGGACTCTCTGTGAATTCAGATGGAAGTAGCGGCTCTATGGTATGGACTTTTGTATAGCATTTTTTCTCTTTTTTTATTATTCTGTAATCGAGTATTTTTAGCAAACTACAAGTTTTTGTTAGTTTCTATTGTTCGTGACCCATTCCATCTTCTAATATAATGAGTATCAAGAATCAACCCTATATTATCAAACCTGGCTCCCCTTATATTTACAACCTAGAGGTGGAAAAATGGATGTGTTGACTGTTGATTAGTGGGTGTGCCATGTGGGTCATCCAAGTCAAATTGGGTAAGTTTAGAATGGTTAGACGCAAAACAGTTATTGTGATATTTTTCTGAAGTTTTTCTAAATAAATAGTGTGTAGAGGTAATTTCACTTCTCTAATACAATGATTTAGGAGGCTTTATGTGTAAATTACACTTTTAGCAATTTTTCACCCATTCATTCGGTTTTTGATAGTAATTAACACGACTCAACCCATTTATAAGCAAATAAGTTGAATTTCCATCTCTACTGGCCTGTTTCGCTTCTTTGAGTATCTCAAATCTAAATTTCTAAATTTGGCAACCTGTTGCAGGCAGCTTCATTCTTTGCCAGAGTCAATTATGATGCATGAGTGTTAAAATTGTTTAGTATATATATTTTATTTGTTATGAACTTGTGGTAAGCAAGTGAACATAACTACACAAGTTTAAAACTTCTTGTTTTCTGTTCTGTAATTGCAGAGGAAGAGAGCATGGTACATCTTTGAATATCTCAAGTCTAAATTTCTGAATTTGGCGACTCATAGCATGCAGCTTCATTCTTTAGAGGTGTCAGTTTTGTTGCTGGAGTGCTAAAATTGTGTAGTATTTTATATTTTATTTGTTATGAACTTATGGTAAGCAAGTAAACATAACTGTACAAGTTAAAAAGTTCTGTGTTCTGTTCTGTCATTTCAGAGGGAGAGAGCACAGTACATTGCGCCGCTGCCACCATCAACACAAGAACAGACCTCCAGTTAAGATACATATTTTCTTTTAGTCATTTTAACGTTGCTTTTGCACCAAGTATTGTTTGTTGACTTGTTCATATGGTGAGGTGTTATTATGGGCAAAACCATAAAGTGCTTATAGGTTATTGATCTCAAAATTTTATTGAAGCTGTGCCGATATATGTTTTAGTGATATAAACATTTGAAAATTCAAGAGAACTTTCTGCTATATTGAGAGATTATATTGTTATTATGTAGTGTCATATCATCATATGCCTGTAGCACAATTGATTAACGTGATGTATAATTGTATATGGCAGATGATATTGCTACTGGGCTTAATCATAACCAGGTGAACAAGCGTAGAAGAGGTCATTCAAGTCCACCAAGCCGCAATTGTGAACTCTATTCAAATTTGGAAGAAAGTAGCAGCTCTATGGTGATGACAATTTTTTATAGCTTTCTTTTGTATTATTTTGCTCTAAAAAGCAGTTAAGCAAGCTAGGTTGTTAGTTTCTACTTTTCCTGACACCCACTGCAATGTATTATTTAACGTGTATCACGAGTCAACCCTTTGTTAGGATTAGAATATAGATTGCTAGTCCAGATTTTATGAGCCCTATAGCTTCAAACCCAGATCTCCTTTTATGTGCATCTTAGACTCTAGAGATGAAAAGATGGATGGATTGAGTAGCAGTTCAAAACATGTCAAGGTAATTTGATTGTTCGAATGAAATGATTTATAAGGAGGCTTTATGCATCAACGTTACACTTCAGGGCTCAGGCAAATTTTATACGGTTCATTCCATTTGACCTCTTAGAAACACGGCTCAACTCATAAGCATATAAGTTGAATTTGCTACCTCTACTAGCCTGTTTCACATAATTGAATATCTTAAGTCTAAATTTCGGAATTTGCCACCTGTTGTTTACAGCTTCATTCTTTACAGTTGTCAATTTTGTTGCTGGAGTATTAAAATTGTTTATTGTTATACATTATTTGCTTTTGTTATGGCCTTATGTCTAAGCAAGTAAAATCTCTACATAATTAAAAGTTCTTGATTTCTGTTCTGTAATCACAGAGGGACACAGAACAGTACATTGCACCACCACCGCCACCACCACCACCAAAGGAACCGAGCTTCAGCTGTCCTGTTTGTATGGACCCATTAGTTGAGGAAGTGACCACAAAGTGTGGTCACATATTTTGCAAGGCATGCATCACAGCTGCAATAAAGGCTCAGCATAAGTGCCCTACATGCAGGCAGAAACTTACAAACAGAAATCTTACTAGGATTTACCTCCCTATCACCATGTGACTTCAAGGTGTGTTACACTTAATCTTTTAAAACCATTTAACCTT